>OMNZ01110600.1:5654-29395 GCA_900303255.1 Lesueurigobius sanzi
GTTTAGTCTTGGTTCAGACCTGGTTTAGTCCTGGTTTAGTTCTGGTTTAGTCCTGATTTAGACCTGGTTTAGTCCTGATTTAGTCCTGGTACAGACCTGGTTTAGTCCTGGTTTAGACCTGGTTTAGTCCTGATTTAGTCCTGGTACAGACCTGGTTTAGTCCTGGTTTAGACCTGGTTTAGACCTGGTTTGGTCCTTGTTTAGACCTTGTTTAATCCTGGTTTAGACATGAGTAAGTGGTTTACTCGTTTAGACCTGGTTTAGACCTGGTTTAGTCCTTGTTTAGACCTGGTTTAGTCCTGGTTTAGACACGAGTAAGTGGTTTACTCGTTTAGACCTGGTTTAGTCCTTGTTTAGACATGGTTTAGTCCTGGTTTAGACATGAGTAAGTGGTTTACTCGTTTAGACCTGGTTTAGACCTGGTTTAATCCTTGTTTAGACCTGGTTTAGTCCTGGTTTAGACACGAGTAAGTGGTTTACTCGTTTAGACCTGGTTTAATTCAAAGGATTAAAACAATCCTGCATATTAAACTCTTCAAAAATACTTTTACTTTTTACTTATGGATACTTTTACTTAAGTAGGAAGGTAATATGATACTTTCACTTTTACCTTTGTAAATCCTTGATCCTGTATCTGCACTTTGACTTAAATAATAATATCGAGTACTTCTTCCACCTCTGGTTATAACACATGATTAAGCAGGTGTTACAACCCACCCCGCTACTGGGGAGAGTTGTAACAGAGCTGACGCCTTCTCATGGTGTTTGTGTTTTGCGATCATAGCTCAAATGATCAGAGAGTTATAAGCAAAAAGTGTTACAAGCATCCCCGTTCTCCCCTAGACTTTTTGCAGTTCACTTTCATAGCCCTATTTTATGTGTTGAATGTACTCGAGTACAATTTGCATAAAAAATAGACATAAGGCAACAATCAGTTTACAATTTTATTAGGAAAATCATTTTGCAGATTTGATTATTATCATCTCTATATATATATATGTTATTTTCAGTTACTCAGAGGATGCATCAGCACAGTATCTTATAGGAAGACTATTGCTAGAATAAATATCTATACATCATAATTGGTCAAATAAAAAAATATCGACAAAAGCAAAAATAAAAATAACATAATTTATACATAGATTTATTTTTTTTACAAAAACCAATAGGCGGCAAGAGTAAACAATTTGCAAGAGAAACCCAAATGTCTTTAAGGGACTCGTTTGAAAATACAATGATGATTGACAGTTTTGCGTCCTTGTTCTCATGCTGGCTGAACACCGATAGGGACCATGCAGGAGTGGAGGGGCCAGAGCCACGGGATGGAGCCGAACTACATTACCCACAATGCAACTTGTCGTCAAAAAAACAAAACAAGAAAAGCTGGCCGATACACAACGCTTCGGACTTCGAAAAATGGGGACTCTGCATGGGGACGTGGCTTGGTAATGTCGCGTCGATGCGCTTTCTGAAGGCGGAAAGCATTTGTTAAAGCAGCAGTGTGCAATTATAGGGGGCGCTATTGGCAAATCTAGGGCTGCTTTGTGACTTTTGTTTGAGTTCAAACCACGAAAGAAGCAATCAACAAAGCATTAGCTGGAATTAGTGTTGCGTTGATTATGTAAAAAATGGGTTTTCCCTGTGGTAAAAACTTGAATTTAATCATTTAGGGAAAAAAGTTAAGCCCCACAAACCACTAAAAAAAAACAAAAACCTAAAAACGAGATTGCACTTCCCCTTCTCCACACAAACCCTCGTGATTAGCCGCGCGCACCGAGATCTAAAACACTATTTACAATTGGATCCACAGAGAGACTTGAGCGGGGACGGCCTTTAGACTTCCACGACGAATGACTGCGCAAAATAAATGTCAAGCGAGTGGGCGCGACGGAAGATTCATGGAGATTTGCTGCCGGGCCGTCGATATGAGCAGCGTGGATTGGGTTACACACACGCGGCCAGGGCTGGATTTGCTTATGGACCGTTTTCAAGATCACGGAAAAAAGATTGTGCCAGTTCTCAGTATTTCTGAGTATTCCCGTAACGATTAGCCTCAATTGTTCTACGCTAGATGAGTTAAAACCTTCATTATTTTTACCCAAACACATCATGAAATCAGCATAAGAAAGATGCAGCGAGTTGAGTTTAAACTTAGTTAGTCGTGGTCGTAACTCAGTGTAGCTTTCACAGGGTTCCCACTGGTTACTTGAAGTTATTTTCCAGGTTATTTCCAGGAGCCTCTCTGCCCTCCTCACTCACCAGCGCCCCCCGTGGATGCGTTCTAATAATGACTAAAGCCTATAGGTTTTTGGTCTGAAGAGATTCGAGCTCAGATGTGTAAAGCACATGTTTCCTGGGGGGGGGGGTTTGGGGTCCTCCCATGGGAAAATTTTGAAATAAAAGAGCTAGTCTTTACCCTGGTCTGGTGGGCAAAGAATCACTTACATTTATTTTTAACAGAAAAGCAAAGGGAGGATAAATATTTTGAAGGACAAAATATGTTTTTCCAGGACATTTGACTTTTTTTTTTTTTGTAATTTTCCATGTGTTTTCCGTGACTTGAAAAAAGGTAGGTTTCCAGATATTCAAGGTTTTCCAGGTAGAGTGGGAAGTTTCAATACACAACCCAATTCATCACAGGAATGAGTTCATAATCACATTTCACAACTTTTAGGGAGCAAATTGCCAGTCTGCTAGTTCATGATTGATAAAAATGCTTTGTAATTCGATGTACAGCACAAAAAGGTCTTATTTTCGCCACAAATGTCGACTTTCGGTGTCAAAAAACAAATGTAAATCCACCTATCGATTACCAAAAAGGTGCAGGGCTTTTGAAAATCTCAAATATCGCACCCTAAAAAAGAGCATTCATAACTAGATAAAGCTCAAACCCATTATTCGGATATCGTGAAGCCCAGCTTTATAGAGTTCCCTATTGTTTTGTTTTTTTCTTGTGTGTGACTGCGATGACTAATGCTCCGTGTGTGGGCATTCTCCGCAGGAAGGGCTTTGATGATGGCGCACCGGCGTGGAAAACACATGGATACGCCATGACGCAAGCCCTGGCCAACACTGGATGGGCACAAATCGCTTCAGATGAGAGGAAACATGAGGAGAATTCACTCAAGATTTTCAAAGTGCGTGGCTACGTCGAGACTGCGCTGCGTCTAATTGATATACAAGCAGTGTTTTCCCGTATAAACCTTGTTTTGTATGCTTTTTGCCCTTCCCAAGCGTGCATAATTCAATATAGGGCTGAATTTAAGCGTGGACAAACTTTGAAAAGTCGTTTTGGACCCAAGCTAAGTGGCAAAGTGTAGCATGTGCTCTCTTCTCCCAAGCCTGGATAATCGTGGCAGCAGGACTGACAGCAAGAGCATCTGATATAAACAAAGATAATCTAAAGAACACAAATGATTGATGTGTGTAGTTTTTAATAATAATTAGTATAAAGAGCAGCTTTAAAGCAATGGGAAATATCACATTTGTGTACTGATTCCCAAGCCTATAAAGGGAGGGGCTTACAGTTCAGGAAGTGTTCCTATCCCTCAAATTAGTCCATTGGTATTATATTGAAAAAATATACTTTTCAAAGATTATTAATATTCTTATTCTTAAAAATACACACTTAGAGGTTGCAGCTCTGTAAATTACCACAGGGGTACTCTTTCATGAGCATAAACTATGAATGCTATGAGTGTGGTGTCTATTGGTGTGGTGTGGTGTCATAGTTTGCTATAGCAGAATCGTTACCACTGAAAATGTATTAAAACTACAAAAGTGTGCAGTCCGTCTCAAAATTGAATGACATAGTTGACTATGAAATCGCCAATTTAATGCATGAAATAAAAAAAAAAACAATATGGTTCCAGAAAGTGTCCAGAAATTGTTTGAAATAAAACACGCTCCGTATGAATTTAGAGGATCATTTATGTTTGCGAAACCAAAGATGCGGACAGAATGTGAAAGTGATGAGTCTGCCTATACAAGGTGTAAATGTGTGGAACTGTTTAGACAAACTTCATTGTTCAAAAGAAAGTTTAAAGATAAAATAATGAACTCTCATTTGCAAAAACGGCTACAGTAAGTATAGTTGACCAATATCAACGTAAGCTTGTCATTTTCTCTTTGTGTAGCTGTGTTTTTAATGACCACATCTGTTTTAGCGAATCAGAAATATGAAGTGACTTGTTATTGATCAAACTGATTCAGCTTTACCCTCACTGGTGTCACCTGTAGAGTCCTTTATAGCAAAACATACTAAATAGAGAAGTGTTCAATTGTAAAATATGTTTGTTGGAGTTGCACAGTTCTTGTTTCTTGATGGATGTAAACTACTGTCTATAAAGTATGTGCCTATTCTCAGTGTGCAAAATGTAAATTGTGATGAGGCAAGAAGGCAAAGTTAGCTAAAGGGCCTATCTCACCGGCCTGGAGACTAGTTTGCAACCTCTGCGAAGTCTCCCGGTCTCCAGGGAGTTGCGGGAGACTAGTTGGAGACTTGAAAATGTCTCCCAACAGGTCTCGGAGAGGTCTCAATTCAGTTGCAGAAACTTTGCGGAGACTTCGTGGAGACAACTGAATTGAGACCTCCCTGAGACCTGATGGAGACTTGGAAAAAGTCTCCAACTAGTCCCGCAACGCCCTGGAAACTTCCTGGAGACTAGGAGACTCCGCAGAGACGTCTCAGAGACTCAAATCTACCCCTAGGTTTTGAACTATAGCCTCAATGGGAGGTGGGATAGGCCCTTTAGTCTCTGAGTCTCTGAGAAGTCCCCGCCGGTGGGATAGGCCTTTAAGTTTCAGCCTCGGCCTGTTCAGTATTGTACCATCAGAACATTTCTTATTTCATTTCAATGGACCAAAGTAAACTAAACTTAAGCAGGTTACACACTAAGAGTTTTAGCCAGATTTCGGAGGCGTGGCCCAATATACAGTTTGTGGTCTATGCACTTTGTTATCATGTTCTTAAATTGTAGTATGTCCCCAGTTTCAGTCTGCAAAGCCATTAATAGGACCTCGAACACCTCCTGGACCCCACTGTATTCATTCATGAGGGGCCTCTGCACGGTCCATTCGTCAAATCAATCAGTAAATCACTGCGGCGTAAGAGGATTCCCCCCGCAGAAAACTGAAAGATACTTCAGATGGAACATTTATTGAGTATTGCAGTCTCAAAGCAGCCTCAGAGCACTCCATATTCTCCGTGTTGCTATTTTTAGAAACGCAGCCTCCTCGCTCTACCGCACCCTCCTTCTCCATCTCTCTCTCTCTCGTTTTTCTCTCACTTTTCCTCCCTTATATCACCTCCATCATGTCCCACGTCTTTCTTTTTTTTCCCTACACGGACGTCAGCGGGCGCGACGACGGCGACAACAACAACAGATTGCACCGACATGCGCCCAATCTGTGCCCGATCTCTGCGTGGAGCGATCGGTCGTGTCGCACTCATACGTATGTAGCCGGCGTTCGACCCGCTGCGGCAGGAAAAAGGAAAAAAAAAACTTCAATACAAATCTATACAGAAATCCTTTATCAGCCCAGGCAGCGGAACGAGCCATTCAGAGGGATAAAGGCGGCTGGGATGCTGTGTGAAATGTGAATACGTGACAATAAGGCAATCCCTCTGTGATGTCACTACCCCGGGTTCTGGATATCTTTAGTTTTTGAATGAACAAGTTATTATCGTAGGCAAAAAATTCTTCAGTCTTCATCTGTACTCTGTCGTTGAAGTGTAGGACGTTTCGATCTTAGTCCAAAGATCGTCATCAGCTACTAAAGACTTGAGCACTGGGAGCAGCAGGGCCATAAGGGAGTGTCAACAGACTTAGAAGTTAGCCCAGGGTGAGACAACAGAGAGGTAGCGAGCCATATTAAGTATGAATAGGCTAGATGTTCTCCTACTTTTAGCACCAAGAGAGGAGGGACTTAGAGGTTACTCCTCCTTCTGGTTCACTCTTAAGTGACCCACAGCGTGCGCAAGTCTTTAGTTTCTGATGATGATCTTTGGACTAAGAGAGTACAGATGAAGACTGAAGAATCTTTACCTACGATGGACAACTCGTGTATGACTGAGAACCTACACAATCGAACAAGTTATTAGTTAATCAACCGGCCTTAAACCGAGCGAAATAAGTACAGTAGTAAAAATGTCTAATATAGTCAAAACTACTATGCCTGATTTTTAGCTTTTGTTGTGTTTAAAAATTGAAAATACCCTTTTCAGGATTCAAAACTCAATAAATTGGGGTAGGAAATCAATATTGAAAAATCCCTCTGATCAAGCCTTCAAAATATTGTTTAGTTTGGAGTGTGTAGGAGCTCCTAAAGTGGAGATGTCATTGCCACAATGTGAGAAAAATGCATTTTGAGTTCCAATTTCCCATATGTTCTATGGAGAAATGTTGAATCAGTTCAATAATTACACTCCTTATTGTAAAAATTAGGTCATTTATTTGTTGCCATGTGAAAGTATATATGTTAGGAGAACAAAAAAAGAGGTCGCTGCAGTGTCTCCCCTTAAAACCCTAATGACAGTCCTGTGAGCCACTATTGAGCCAATTCAACAACAAATTAATACGATACGTCTCTAGATGCTATTCTTGTAATCAAACAGGAACAGCATAGTCTACCAAGACTGAAATTGCGACATTTTACAATTTTATATTGAAAAAAGCTACAAAGAGATTGGATACTAAAGTGCATTAGATATATTTTCCAGAAATAGCTCTTTCTTCTACTTAAAACACTACCTAAAATAGTTTCTGGAAACTATTTGCAAATTTCCCTAAATTTCAGGTTTCTACATTCTACATACAGTATAACATTCGATCCCGAATTTTATCCGTAGTTTTTATTGAAAAAGTTTGACGAGGAACTACACATAAAGTAGTTTCTAAATCTTAATGATCTGGCGACTTTTACGCAACTTTTGCCTCAGTTTTTCATCATGAACGTTGAGTGTAATCAAACGAAAACACCTAGCGGCTTGTGGGGCCTAAAGCAACAATAAAATAAATCCAAGACTATAGTCTTTTCTCAAACTTGTCCCAACATTTTAGACGTTCACTGCAAAAAGTGATGAGTTTAGTATTTTTTACCTTAATTGGAGAAATTCTGACTTGTCAAGTAAAAAAAATCTGCATTTAAAATAAGAAAAAAACAACTTATTTGCAGCAAAATTAGATTCATTAACTAATTTCAAGTGCAATATATATTATTTTCCTATTTCAAGTGCCAAAATACTTGTTCCATTGGCAGAATATTTTACATATCTGCTCAAATCAAGAGCAAATACTTAATAATATTTGTAATCACTTTTTGCAGTGTTTCGATGTTAAACCCAGTTGTTGAAGCTCCATAAATGTTTCTTCTTTACACATAATCCCAACTATTTAGTTTTCGAAACCAGCTTTTTTTCACATGAGAGGACAGCATTGTACTGCGATGAGCAAACCAGAACCTGTGCCTACACAAAACAATGTAAAAATCCCTGGCATCTAGAAGTAGTATAGGTAAAGGGTACTTTTACAATGCAGTTTTTGGAGTTTCAACAAGACCTCACAGTAGTGCAAAGAACAACACACTGAGAACATCATTCGGCTTTTCAAAAACAAAAGTCGGAGTGTTACATATTCACATTTTTGCTAGTATTGTCTGCAGAATGGATATAGTTTCAGTAGTATAGTACAATAAGTAGCCACACCAAAAAACCTCCTAGATTTCTTAACAAATGACAGTGAGTTTTTACATGGGCTAATCGTCTTACGCAGTATAAACATTGGACTATATGTTTATTTACAGTATTTAAGTACATGGGGGAAAGCCTGGCCAGCCAACTCTTGTCCTGTTCTGTGTGAGGCGTCTGGGGCCTTGTCATTAACCAATCAGAGAAACATAGATAGAAAGACAGATACAATGGAGAAAAAAGTATCTTAAAAAAACACCACTAAAGGAGCAAGCATGTTATTCATTTCTTTAGACGTTTTGGTTCAATTCAAGTGTTGGATTTTCAAGATTGTCCAAACCTATTCTCTTCGTCTAAGTATAGGGCTTTGGGATGTGATGTCACGCAATGGGGCGTGGCCAGCAGACTGTGTTGATGTGTATGGTCTTGTATGCCATCTTGTGAGGCCAACAACAAACAGATAAAGGAAGGTAGAAAGAAAAAAAACCTTCAGGATGGTTTGGATCTGTTGTATAGTTGATTGCAGGACGCCCGGCTATAGGGAACAAGAGGGAAAATGGCCTGTCTTTCCATTGTTTCATGGCCTTTATAAATAGTGGCACCCATAATGTATTGCGCTGTGATATCGGTTCCAAATCCCTATTACGCAATTCAAATAAACAATAAATAAAACTAAAAAATCGACAGAGTTTGCCTGTTATCCATTTGGGTGGGTTTACTCTGGGGCCGCCAGTTTCTCCCACCAACCCAAAACATGAACAATGGGCTAAACGTAGCTATGTCTGGCCAAAACATATAGCTATCTGGAGGTGATAAGCCACAGGTGTCCAGGTTGTAATATGGGGTGCGTAACTAGAAACCCGCCCGCTCCCGAGGGTTGATACCCACGGGTCCTGTCCTCTGTCCCCTCCTCGCCGCAGTTTTGCGCTCTGGTTTGGGTAGGCTTAATAAAATCCAGGCATTCCACGCTTTAGTCACCGCCAGGCATTTCGCCCCAGAGGGTAAACAAATCTAAAAATCTTTATAAACAAGCCGCATTGTTATACAGACTGCAGTGTTCAAAGCGTGTGTTACAGGCCGGAAATCACGGTACCCTTCATTTGAGTAACTGATTTCAATAAAATCTGCCAATAGGGTAAGTTTTTTTACACTTAAATTCCCAAAAAGGATTTCCCTGCTCTCAAAATTAAATAGAAAATCTTGATTTACTTCAGATGTCAAGAACAGAGGACAAACATTACCCTATAGAGACCTAAATCTTATTCTTAATACATACTGTAGTTTAATGTGATTTGACAGTCTTGGACAAAACAATTCGCTGTGGAAAGGGTCACAGACAGGAACGTGGGAGAGGCTGACCAGGCTGATGCAGGCGGACGGGAGGAGGAGAAGGGACATTTTACTTGGAGCTTACATCAGCAGCCCCTGGTTCACACGCCCAGCCGTTTGCCGATTCATAAGACTTCAAGTGAAATGTCGCCCTAAAGTGCCCAGTTGTCGATTCTGCTGCACAAGGTTTAGACACAGAGAAAGATGTGAAAGAAAATCATTGCTGTGCTTTTTTAATTTTGCCAGAGTTTGACAGTCGCAAGGGGCATGGTGTTCGTGTTTGTGTGTGTGTCTTTGGGCTTAACAGTACTCGAGTAGATAATCCGCTATGAAACTAGGGTTGAAATTGCCTGAAAGATGTACTGAATGCAAACCAGTAGAAGCCACTTTCACGAAATAGGCCTAAGCGCAATAAGCTACATGCACATCAAGATGGAAGTAGCAATCTCTCACCTTTAGTCTAAGAATTGATAGTAAATTATATGTTTTGTTAGATGACAAAACTAGGTTCAAAGAAGCAACTTTTAAAAGACATTGATTAGACAAAGTACTTGATAATTATGTTGGCAATCTTTGAAAAACTGGAGAGACTGTGTTCAGAAAAATAAGACCTAAAGTAAGTAGCATTTAAGTAATTTAGCCTCTATAAAAAGCGTAAAAAATGCACTTTAGAGCAGTCTCTCGGTGGTAGCATCGGGAGCGAATTGAATCTCTCATATAAAATGTAAAATATGATGTTTTTCTACTAAATATTGTTGAGTTCAGCATTTAATGAGCCTAAGGTTGAGATCAAGATCAACACAACTCAGCAGCAGTCATTTAGTAGAGTAAGACCCACTGAAAACCCACTTTTGGGCCCCGACTTCGCTCTTGTTACACTTTCCTGTGAATGTGTAGCTGTCTTATGGCCAAAATATTATGTAAAACAAGCTATTAAGCTAAGTTGCTAATGATCCAGGCGCTAACATAATTTCTACAGTCTATTAAATGCCGTATTTCAAAACCTTCCCGTTCGTCACCAATTATGATTTCCATCTCCCGCGCTTTGCTTGTGTCACCTAAATGTGCGTGCAGCCTACATTGTTGTTTCTCAAAGGTGGATAATATTCGGAGCATGTACAGTAAGACGTCCACTCACAATCATGCATTTTGCAAAACCACAGCTGTCGGTCACAATACCCTGTTGTTCAGCAGAACCGCAACCCCATTGTGCCTTTTAGCGACAAAAAGAACATCGAAATCGGACACTGTACATCATCTACATCTATATAATTCGGTGTGATTGGTTCCGTCTGTGTTTGAGGACAATTAACGTGGAAAAACAAATCGACCAGGAAGACAGAAAAGCAAAGCAAACAAAGCGTTAGATATGTCTGTCGAAGTATTGTGCTTTTTGGCCGTCCTGTGTGTAATAGCTTCAAACAATAGATTTATGTAAGCACTTTGGATAAACGCTCCAGGTGGTTTTGTTGTTATTCTCATGAGCAGAGAGCAATTAAAACGCAAAACATAGGCAAGCAGCGAGGCAAATTAGGCACAAAATATTTGACTTTGTGATACAAGCGCCAGACTGGGCGAGAATGCCCTTTTTGCCTTTGTTGGTGAAGAAATGCCAAACCCAACTATTCTATTTATGCGTCATGGTCTTTTGAATGAAGCAGGTCAGAAAAATTATGATCCTGGGATTAAATAGAGGCAAGTTCAAACGAATTACTAAAACCTTGTAATCGGGCATGGGCTGAGGTGAACTCGAAAGAAAATGTAGTTTTTCTTTAAAGGTAAACTGCGTAATATTTTGAATTTGCCAGATATAGATACAGTAACATGCTCCTGATGTTCAGCAAGACACCGAAAACCCTATTTTTGCAGTGGGAATGGATTTGGATGAGGACCTAAATCTCATATTTGGCTACCATTAGTCAACATCTCCGTGGAGACGAGCTGGAGACGTCCCCGCTCCCAGTAAAGTTACATGTCAGGCCATAGGAGAGGAGCAAAGACACATTTGTTTGATCATTTTCAGGCATTTTCCAACAATAAAAATATCTAGATGCTTGTATTTTATTGTAATTATTGGGTGGAATATTACTCGGTGTACCTGACACCTGGCCTACTTGCAGTACAAGTATCACTGAAAACCATCCAGGTAAATCCACACTAAGTTTGTTCTGAAGCAACATTTGGCCGGATTTGCCGCTTGTATCATTTTCGCTTCCAAATCTGGCCCTTCCAAATCAGCTCCACCGAAGTAGCACGACAAATTGCAATGACATAAGCCAGCGATGCAAGCCTGTAGGTCATGTTATATTTTTGCATGGATTCCTGTGTGCGTTCGTGTATCAGTGTTTGCGGTGTTCCTGGGAAAACAAATCCAAAACATTGAATAAAAGCAACTACACAGTCACATGTATTGTACCGTCCATGCTGTTTCACTGTGTGCTTCTTGTGAGGATTTTTTTTTTGTCTTTAAACTGTAAGAAATGAATAATAATAATAAAAAAAAAAGGCCAAAGAAACAACCTTCAAAGTGCCAAACGACATTCTCTTCATCATCATCGTCATCCCCGGATCTTGGCAATGATTATCCAAGTATACAGTACATATGTTCAAGGCGAAAATCCCACGTAGTTGAATCATTTTACACTTTCTACACTATTGAAGTCTTAAAAGGATTGTTGCGTCGTATATGTGCACCTGTGCGCCCTGCCGCTGGGGTTCTTCTCCGCTCGTAAATTTCTATATGAAGAGGAGAAAGGACTTGAACGAATAGATGGGTGACTCCGTTGTAGTATAGTCGGTCTTGGTAGGGATATGCATGGAGAACGCTCCCCTTTTCACGTGTAGATATCTATGTACACCGTTGAGGTCTGACGCGGGTCCTGCTTCTGGTCTCAAACCTACGAGTCATGTGGATTTTGTTGATTTCGTTAATTGATAGTTGGGTAAAATGGCCTGCCCGGACTTAGATTTCTTCCACTTCGAGAGGCGAAGTGCTGTCAGTCGATGAAAAAAAGTGTTATAATTTAGGTTTTCTTCAAGACACTTCAACAAAAGCTCCAGATGTTTCCGGCTGCGATGCTATCCAACGGTCTTCCACACAAGTGTCCTCTTCTCTGAGCTAATTTGCCAGCTTTAAATAGGAAAAGATATTTGATTTTTAACTCCTAACCACTGAGCTCCTATGTGTAAAAATAAAATGCCTGGTAGATACAGACGTCCTGTTCTCAGAGATAATTTTTCACGTCCAAAACGGGAGGCGAGTAGATGGGCAAAAAATGCTATATGCTGTTGTGAGACGAAATTCCTTCCAGTTTTTTCAACAGCGGCTCCAGAGCTCTCGCTTGTGTTTTCAAAAAGCTTGTTTGAGCAAAATTACCACTGGATATGCTTCACTTCGGAAGGTGGAAAAGAGTTCTCCAACTTTAGTCGACATATCATGCAAATGTTTGATCTTTTAACCATGTTACAACGTTGCTCTCTCATCAGAAACGCACTCAGATCTGTATTTCTTGGGTTTTATTCATTAACAGATGGGAAACGAAAATGTTGTCTGCATTTTCGGAGCCCATGAATCTTCACTGAAGCTGTTCTTCGTTCAAACTGTATCCATTACAGCGCCCTGGATTTTTTAGCATGCTGATAGCAAAAAATGGTGGCTTATATATTGTTTTTAGCACGGTTTAGCTTTTAATTTAAAAATGTGGTGATTGTTTCCTTTCCATACAGATACACTACTTTGAGTCATAAAAAAGTGCCAAAAAGTAGGTTTATAAGCCACGTCTATGCATGATATGTCGACTAGTTATTCACGGATTGTTTGGAGCAAAATTACCATCTCCTTTGTTTCACGTCAGGAGGTGAAGCAGTGAAGAAGATACTTGATATTTCGGGGACAATTTCTTTCAGTTCCTTCCACCAGAATGCTCCGACTATAACTAAAAAAATGTTTCGTAATGCTCGAGGGCTGTTGCGCCCGCGGTCGTCCCGGCAACGCCCCCTCGTCGTCCTCCTCCTCCTCTTCTTCTTCTTCTTCTTCCCGCCGGACTTACATCACGCTGCACTTGCCCTTCAGTCTCTCGGCGCGGGACTGCTTGCCGGACCGTTTGCCGTCGATGTTGAGGCTCATGTTCCTCTTCTTGTCCAGATTGAGCAGCTCCTGGAACAGCTCTGTGACGTTGTGGTTGGTCTTGGCGGAGGTCTCCATGAAGGCGCACTTCCACTGTTTGGACTGGGCCTCGCCGTCCTTGGTCTCCACCTCCCGCTGGGTCTCGTCGCTCTTGTTGCCCACCAGCATGATCGGGATGGCCTCCACGTTGCCCTTGATGGCCAAAATCTGCAGAGAATTAGAGGGATTTTTGGTGAGACGAGGTTTATGCAATATTTTGTCCTGCAATCATGCTGCTAAGCTAATAGGTTGTGAGAGCAATGAAGTTGTATTCTTATCTTTAGTTACGAGTCTATGGCAGGGGTGTCCAAACTTTTTTCACCGAGGGCCGCATATTGACATGTATACAGTATGAAGGGCCACAGATCCATGGTCAGTGCATTCAAACATTTAACTAGGTGTATTTAAGAGAGGTTTAAACTGTGTCCCACACCTTAATTTAGGCTTGAGGCATAATGCTAGCTCTGTCTCACAATAAATGTTACTTTTTATGGTTTAAAGTGTGTAGAATTATTAAGATTGCAGCATGGTTGCTGGTGATGAAGAGACTTGAGTGCTACCAAAAATTGGTGGGCCGCATTTGGCCCCCAGGCTCCACTTTGTACATGCCTGGTCTATGGTGTATTATTGTACTGGTGAAAAGTTATAATCTTGAATCTGTTTTGTGCTTCTCTTGTTGATTTGAAGATGATGTTAATCATCAGTGGATCTCAAACCTTACCCACCAAGCACCACCTTATAAGATTTCTGACCTTTCAAGTACCACTATGCCGAGACGAAGAGCAAATCAGGCCTAAATTGGGTCTAAAAAGTATCTAAAATAAACCTAAATTGGACAAATGAGATCTAAACTGGGGATAAGCAATGTCTAAACCAGAAAACCCACAAATGTAGATGCTTTACTTCTGCACAAATTCAATTATCTCTAGTTAAAATGAATAAAATCTAAGTGGTGAGTGTGTCGGCTGTGAATATGCTGCTTCTCTGTCCATGAGGTGTGTGTGGGAGGGGCCACAGGGGGCAGAACACGGCACCGTGGGAGTGGCTTGGTACCGGCACCAGTCAATCAGGAAACTAAAATGTAGTAGCCTGTGTTGAACCTGAAGAGAGCCCCACACAGACGGTTTTAGACTCTAAAGTTGGATTATAAGGAGTTTGCACTAAAATGTCAACAACAATATTAGACATCCATTTAGACAGTTTATCGGCAAAAAAAATGTTGATTTGTAGGTTGATTTGACTCGTTTTGGGGAGGGGGGATTACACATCAAGTATATTTAACTTTAAATTTTTTAGCAGCAGTTTGAGCAGCTTTAGAAAGGTTTATTCACATGGGAGATGCTGTGTCCTCAATATTGTAAATTGGAACATCTTCCAGACAACAATTTATTCATCTTGTAGACCATATTACTGGGACTGTCCCTGGTCTGGTCACTCTGTATAAATGTGTTTCCAAACTTTATCACTCCTGCCTAATATTCCTCCCTTGCTCAATCTCAAACAGCTTTCTTTCACTCCCAGCATTAGAATCCTTCAGTCCTTATCGTCCCTTCATCACATCTCGCCTAATCAATATTTCTAATCTACTTCTTGTTGTGGCGTGGGCCTCACTAATGAAAGTAATTTGTGTTGAATGAGAGGCAGGACTCGGAAATTTGTTGAGCTCCTTTTTTTCACGTCAACGGGTCCGATAATTCACGGCTGAGATTGCATTTTGATAAGAAAAAAAAAAAAAAGTTTCATTTCGGCTGCTCCCCTCTTCAGTGTTAAACAATGGGGAAATGGAAAACGTCTTTGCCGATCCCGGTGTGATTTCCCAGGGGCTAAATGAACAGACTCGCATTACGACGAATATAAATGCAATAGTGAAGTACCGTCTTGTGCTGGGTGTACTAATGTGGCGTAGATGTAACTATGATACAAGCATAGGCAAAAGAAGTTTATATGCCGTGAAGAAAGTTGGCATCAGTGAAGAATTCAGTGCGAGAAGGGCAGGGCTCATGCAGTATGAGTTTATACTTTAGAACAGCTTGTTTTGTGTGTTTTAACTTCACATTCCAGGTCATACTGTATGTGGTAGAGTCAAAATGGCCACTAAACTGCTTCAAAAATGCTGATACACGAATGAACAGTATAAAACTGTAAATGTGATAACACTCAGATAGACTGTGGTGATGCTGTTTTTATAATGCGTTATCAAAGTTATCGTTTATGATCATACAGAATCTTTTAGTAAGTAAGACATGAGCCTTTTCTAATCCTCTTTATGTCTGACTATGTTACATTGTGCTGTTCATGCCTTTAGTTTTGACATGTAACAGAGTAAACAGTGAGATACAAGATACTTCCTTTTGAATTGTCTTTGTATGACCAGAAACGATTGATACAAATACTTGGAAACACTCATGGGCGCATCCATGTAAGATTTTCAAATGTGATGTTTATGAAATGTTTACTGATGGACAAAAGGGGCAGGTTTCCATAAGTTCTGTGAACTTCTACCTGCTCCTTTTGAGCGCAATAATATTGTCCTTTTCTGTGAACCATGTTGAACTCTGTGATGGATAACTCTGACCTCGATGCCATTGTTCACTTCATGTTTATCTGCTTTGTCTTTGTTTACATTGTATATTGAAACTGTCAAAGTTCTATCATTCTATTTTTTAATATTTAGTATCTTATCTCTGTATTTTATACTTGTAAATGTGTACATATTCACAGATATGTATTCCAGAGTACCTATATCCAGATTTCTTTCTTTATTCTATTCTCTTATTTTGTTATTTTTATTGTAAGTTACTATTTGAGCTACTGTGACAACGCAATTTCCCTTGTGGATCAATAAAGTCTGTCTAAGTCTAAGTCTAATGCTATGATGCTTAAACAAACAAATAAATAACATCAAAATAATATACAGTATCTTAACCTTATGTTAAGATGTAATCTTTGTCAACTGGACAGGTTTTGGATTTGATATAACTCTAGAACGTTTCAATAGTCATCCAACTATCATCATCAGGTAGGAGTTGAGGCTGGAATAGACTGGGCTTATACACACAGCTGCAGGGCTTTCCCCAGTCTCGTACCAATTTTAGGCTGTCGCTGCCAAATTGATCTACAATTAGTTTATGTAGGTTCATGTTTAAACATCCAGGTCAAAATACTATTTAGTTAGCAGGGGATACTTGGATTAATTTCAGATAAAAAAAAAAAAAAATGAGATAAAACAAAATGTATTTTTGAGCATTTTAGTCAAAGAAAAGCTTAAAAACATGTAACTGTAAATAGTTAGTTTCAGTGATTTTTTTTTTTTTTTCTGATATTTAGGAGTTTTAGTCATTTACTTTCTAACTAATCAACAAAACCATCGAGGCAGGGGGTACTAATAGAATAAATGAAAGTCAAGGGGTACACAAGACAAAAAAGGGACCTACTGGATCATCACCTGCAGCTGCGTATAAGCCCAGTGGATTCCCATCTCAATTGCATGGATTACATATTTTTTGTGTTGTGCACAAAATCATCGTATTTCAAGTAAATTGAAACTATTTGTCCAGTTTTAAGGTCAACCAGGGTTTTTATGCCAAAAAATGTGTGTTTTTTTTTGTTGCAAATATACAGATTTTCCAAAATGTTTACTTATGTCTAGATTACATTAGAAGAGTTTATTTGCAAAAACAGATAAGTGCCATTGACAAAAATCAACATATGCTTGTAGTTTTCTCTTTTTGTAGATGAGATTTTAATGACCAGATCTATTTTAGTGCATCAGAAATATGAAGTCACTTGTTATTGATCAAATTAATACCTGTAGAGGACGGTAATACAAATTTAAAACAACTTAGCAAAAAATTCAAAATGGAGATATCTGCTTTTGCAAACGAACTCTTCATTAGTAAACATGGAACAATAGTGTCATACATGGAGATGAGCAAAGTTTTAAGTCAGGTCTGGCCGTTCTGCTGCAAGCCCACTGATGATAAAAGTGCCTTTGATGTGGTATCTTTCACACCCATAATGAAATGCTTAAATTAAAGTATGCAGCATTGCTTTGTGGAAAACAAACAGAGCAATCATAATTCCTGGTTCTTAGACCCATTTCTTACTAAATCCATGTTTTGCACTGCCCGCACCCACCTGTTGGTAAATGGGCTTGAGCTCCTCCAGAGACTGTCGGCTGGTGATGGAGTAGACCAGGATGAAGGCGTGGCCTTTGGAGATGGAGAGGCGCTGCATGGCGGGGAACTGGTGGCTCCCAGTGGTGTCTGTGATCTGCAGAGTGCACACGCTCTTGTCACAGCTGATCACCTGGCGGTAGGTGTCCTCCACTGTGGGGATGTACGTGTCTCTGAAAGTCCCTTTGACGAATCGCAGCACCAGGGAGCTCTTGCCCACGCCGCCCGCCCCGAACACCACCACGCGGTAGTCGTTGCTCTGCTCCGGCATCCTGCCCCGTTCAGGCTGCTCTAGACTGGGTTACACCTGTGAGAGGGAGAGGAGGGACTGTTTAGGTCAGGGGTAAGCAATCTTCAATGTCTTTAAAGAGCCACTTCGACCTGTTTCAAACCAAACCCTGAATAAAAAGTATACAATACAGATTTATGATGAAGAACTTTCAATGGAAAAAATACATTTAATGTGAAATCTTATATTATTATTATATTTTTGTGTAGGTTTGTGTAGGTATGTTGATTATATTTGAAGGAATTATATGGAGATCTGGGTCTTTCCCTGAAAAAATCTGAACAAATGATGCTGGCTCAGGTGTAATCTTATAGCAGCTTATCACTCTGTTTTAGCTAAAAAGAAATATATAAACGGGTCTAGCTATGCACTCTGAGATTTCTCTGAAATGTAAAGTGCAATACAAATAAAATGTATTATTATTAATGTAATCACAATTTATTATTGGTATAGACCCGTCTGTCCATCTAGCACAGGAGTGTCCACATTTTTGTCATTGAGTTAGTTTCGCTGGCAATGTGTGCAAATTTGCAAATCTTCTGGGCCACCAAGAATTGGTCTGAGGGCCACATTTGGCCCCCGGACCGCACTTTGGGAGCCACTGATCTACTATATAGGAGCAGACGCCATATTTTCACTAGCAAGGACGACAACCTCAGCTATCGAATGAAAGACTTTATTGAACATAAAAGTGATACAAATAAAACACAGTTTTGGTAATGCATTACAAAAGGGTGGGGCACTGAGACGAAGACCAAGAGGACGAAGTAAACGTCCAGCTTAAATAGTGTGGCAACCGGAAGGGAGAGAGAGGGGAGGTGTAGTCCTGCTCCCAAACTTAAGATAACAAGATCTTCAATGCGAAGGACCTCAACCTCAGATATCGAATGAAAGACTGTGATGTGCGTTTCCAGGTCTAAACCAGGAATAAAGATCCACACAGCCAGGTATCTCCCAAAGAGTTCTTATTTTTTGAAAGCCCTTCAAGGGCTTTGCCCGAAACGTCACATTTGGTGCAAGCAAATGAACAAGAACTCTTTGGGAGCTACTTGGCTGTATAGATCGTTTTTTCCTTTTTACATTAGCTGTTTTTGATCCAGCACGCCAACTTTATGTCTGTTTTTCTCTTTACCAAACAGGATTAAACCATGACTAAACTAGGTCCAAACCATGTCTAAACCAGATCAAACAGAGACTGCATGAGCTGTGGGGTTTTAGACTTTAAATTCTGATGTTTCTGATAAGAACGACTTTACTGCAGCTTTCTATTCGACTGTTCCTCATTGTGAAAATGCGTGTGTTTAAACCACAATTCAAAAACACTTCATTACAAAAAAGAAAGTACAGATACCTGTCCTAAAGTCTATGTGAAGTTAATGTACTTCAGTAAAATAAAAGTAGCTAAAATGTGTACTCTTTACTTTACTTGTCCACTACTTGTACAGCATTTTACAGCTTTTCAACACACTCAAACTTCTTCCTAAATCTTAAAGCATCACAACAATTTCTCTTTGCGTTTTCAAATATAAAAACGTGGTCGCCTCTTGATCTTGTGACTGAAACCCTGGCAGCAGTAAAGCGCGGCCAGAAAACAAATGAAAGGAAATGAGTTTGGTAGAGCTCCAGGCTTTTTCACCTGACGCACACATTTTCTGTAATCAATATCATTAAGCCACAGTTTACACAGCCAAGGCCTTTCCTCGCCATAAATATCAATGGGGCTATATTAAAGATGGAGATGAGAAAAAGGATACACACTTCCCTTTAGAAGAGAAGCCACCATCGGGCGAATATGACCCATGCGCATCAGAGATAGGATTAGCAGGTAATCCTTTATTAGCCTCACGAGGGGACATTCCCAGTCTCACAGCAGCAAAGGGCAATATAGACTGATGTGGGAACTTTAAAGGCAGTTCCACAGAAGAGATTGGGTCTGATTTTGTTACTATTAAGCCTTTTACAAACATGCACGTTCAGGCGGCTATAAGGAGATTTGTTTTACTTGGCTAACGGAACAAACTTACAAGCCATTATGCAAAAAATGATGAAATATGCATTAGTGATCTGCTGTTTTAGGTGGCTAACACTGCAAAAATATATATATTAAAATGACTAGAATTAAGTATATTTGAGTCATTCTGACTTGCCAAGTACAAGATATGCCATCAGCCCCTTGTGCTTAGTGCAGCTCAGACTTGTTTTGCAGAGAAAAAGTAATGGTCCGTGGCACAGCTGGTGAGCGTTTCTGTGACAGTGACCATGAAAAGCGGCTCTGAAAATTGCAACCTCATTTCAAGTTCCTGATTTAATTATAGTATACTGTATATGGTAGACAAAGATCCTTCAGTCTTCATCTGTACTCAGTAGTTGAAGTGTCGTCTGTTTCGATCTTAGTCCAAAGATCGTCCTCAGCGAATAAAGACTTGAGCACGTTGGTGGGTCTCTTAAGAGTGAACCAGAAGGAGGAGTTCACCTGTAAGTCCCTCCTCTCTTGGTACTAAAGGTCGGAAAACATCTTAGCCTATTCATACTTAATAGGGCTCGTTACTGTACGGTTTGTCCTTTTGTGGAGCACTTTGCAATGTCTTCACAAACATGCTACACAGATAAAGGTTATTATCAGTACGTAGTAGCAACTGGTTTCTTCTATCAGTATCTATGAAGGTCTTTCAGATAACATACCATTCAGATAACCGTAAATGTGTTATCATTTATATTCTACACCCTGACATTCATTCAGAGTGTAAACTTTTGAGCACAACTGCACATGAAGCAGAAGCTGAAACGCAAATTCAACCTGGAAGACTAATTACAGCATCATCTGCCTCCAAACCACCTCCACGCCATCACCGCCTCTTTCACCAGGGCTCCACCTCGCTACTTCCTTCGCTGGCCTCTCATACCACCACCAGTGTCTAGGCTGGTCCATCCCTATACT
The DNA here is from genome assembly GCA_900303255.1 of Lesueurigobius sanzi. NCBI lineage: Eukaryota > Metazoa > Chordata > Actinopteri > Gobiiformes > Gobiidae > Lesueurigobius > Lesueurigobius sanzi. The sequence goes on from OMNZ01110600.1 coordinate 26,238, forward strand.
CAAATCTATGATAACTAACTGTAATTCATACATCAACCACTTCTGCGGGGGTCTGATCGCCAAAAGAAATCATGTCAATAAATCTTCCTAATCGCTGCTTTGTCCCTGTCTGAGTCTATCCAGGTTGAAATGCCGTTTTCCAGCTTGCACCCGCTATTACGCATCAGTCTTGAGAAATGACCTCCGTAGTCCAAAGAAATGTCAATAGATTGCACAGGACATATGGGTGTCTCTGAATTACAATACGTCATGTGGGTTTATTTACTATCTACTATCCCAGTTACACTTTGGTGCTTCATGGGTTAAAATCCTGAGTATGTGCAAAAACATGACAAGTAATGTAATATAGTGTTACTGCGGACAAGACTTGTTTGATACCAGCGTTTCTTTCATAGCAGTTCACACCATACAGAACCAAGACATTACAAGGCTTACACTGTGAAATACTAAACTGAGAAAGTATATATGAGGCATGAGCCTTTTGAAACATCACAGTACGAACATTGCTACAGCCACCACCTACAGCCCTGTGCTCTGAAATCCCCGCAGACCCTCATAATTTACCTCACTGGTGCATAGTGCGCCCTGCAGCCTCTACCATTACCTGCTCATCCATATGCATCGCCTCCAGCTCCGCCGGCATCCATCACAATCTCCCCTCGGCGCGCGTTTGTGCCGGAGTCCCGGGCACGGTTACCTGCTTGTATTCTGAATTATTTATGCTCCACTATTCTAAAACCTGCCTCTTTAAAAGGCCTGTGTTATGTGTGTTGTCTGTTTTTAATCTGGACCTTGTAAAGTTTGATGATGATGATGATGTTGTTAGGGTTGTGTGAGTAGCAGCCATTCCCAAAGTCCAGTGGGTCAATTCAAACATCTCCTGGGGCCCTCAATAATAATAATAATAAAAATCAATCAATTGGAAAGAAAATGTAATGTTTTTATTCATGATATTGAACGCAAATAGCAGTGTATATATAGTAAATATTCATGAAAAATACACAATTCAATTTAAAGTTGATCTAAAACTAGATTTATTTTATTGTGAATAATCTACTGGTCTACCGGAGTGGCTCCCGAGTCGGGGGTGATTTCAAGATGTGAAAAAGAAAGTATTGATAGTGTATTTGATATAATTCTTCACTTAAAACAGCATAGATTTGTGAATTTAGGCTTCAATAACAAAGCAAACGTACTAAAACAGGATTGTAAATGTTTTTGCTTGATATGATCTATATTATTGGTTACTTTTTGCAGTGGGGATCCAGGACTGCTTGTGTGGTCATTTTGGGGGTCGCGGCCTGAAAAGTTTGGGATCCCTTGGTCTAGTGATATGCAATAATGTGAAAACTATATTATTGAACTATATTATTGTGATCTTTTACGAAACCCTTACAACAATAGAAATCAAAAAATGCCTATGTACCCAGGCTAGCATCTAACAACTTCCCCGACATGGCCATTACTTGCTTCATTGAATGTTCTCTCCCCGTTCAAATTAATGGTGATCAAGCCAGTCCCTATAAGAATATAGTCAATTTCGTGACATTTTTATGATTTGTTTGTGATCTGACCCTCAAAAAAGCTGAAAAGTAAGTTAAATAAGTTAGCTTTTGCTCAGATGCCACATCTACACGCTATTTCTTAATTGAATAAAACCTCTAAAGTTTTGTACATTCATGAATGATTTCTAACTAGGCTTTGACATCACACAGATGTGGCCGGTGATAACAGAGCAGCTGAAAACATCTAGATACTAGAAAATACATTGAACGGGCTGGCAAATTCTGAAGAGTATAACGGAGAAGCCACCGTGCTAACTGTTAGCATCCGTTAGCATCGAATGGCATTAGTAATTTTCATTCCTATGCATTCAACACAGTATGTTCCACACACATTACGTAATTTGTGCCAAATCAGGATATGGCGGAACCAGACTGCCAAAACTTTTAATTAATAAATAAATAGATACATGAATATAGACATAAATGTATTTATTTATAGTTTTGGCAGTCTGGGTCCTCCATAACAGGATTTCAAACAACACAAAATCATGAGCAAAACGATGTCAAAATGGGACAAAATCTGCCAGATACTTTAGTGATGTAGTGATAAACTGTGGCTTTACACAGTATTATATATATATTGCATAGTTTGCAATAGTTTTAGCAATATATTGTGTAGCCTTACTGTGTTATTCTGAAGTATTCTAAGTTTTTTTTTACCCTTTAATCAAACAATGTTGTTCCACAATGACCACATACTAACCAATGTTTTGTTCCCTTATCCTTCTTTCCAGGAAGTGCTTCACCCGTGTTAGTAAAGTCCATGTATTTCAACATTTAGCTTTTACAAACAGATTGACACCAGTCCACACACGGCGTCTGCTGCGGCTTCGTGCGAGCGGAAAACGACTGAATACATGCGGGAAACCAACACGAATGGCTCTGAAAGTATTTCAAAGAGCCACATTAAAGCAAAAAACTTGTCATTTTCAGACCGAGAAAACACAAACCTCCACTTGATCTTCGGAGTTTGAGTGAATTTACTTCAATACAAGATGGAATAAGTGGATTTCTGTCACGCTCCCTCTGCAGCACAGAGTGACTTATTGATGGCACTGAGCAGTACGTAATTACACTTCTAGCTTCAGGATATATATCTGTCCAAACATAGGATCAGGGTGTACTTTTTGTGTTTTATGTTGAATGTACTGCATTGTTGCTCTTTTTTGGTCAGATATAGACAGTGTTGGGGAGTAACTAAATACATGTATTTAAAATATGTATTCAGAATACTCATTTTGAGTAACTGTATTCAGGTACAAATACTCTCTCATTTGAGGGTATTTTACTTTTCAAATACCAAAGGAATACAGAGAGAGAGAGAGAGGAGAGAGACTAGAGAGAGGGGAAGGAGATGGGGAGAGGAAGGAGAGAGAGGAAGAAGAGAGACAGAGAGGAAGGAGAGAGAGAGAGATGAAGGAGAGAGACAGAGATAGAGGAAGGAAGGAGAGAGACAGAGATGAAGGAGAGAGACAGAGATAGAGGAAGGAAGGAGAGAGACAGAGAGGAAGAAGAGAGACAGAGAGGAAGGAGAGAGAGATGAAGGAGAGAGAGAGAGAGAGGGGAAGGAGAGAGAAAAAGAAAGAGAGGAAG
>OMNZ01110602.1:0-21774 GCA_900303255.1 Lesueurigobius sanzi
ACATATTGTGCTTCTTGAAACAAACATAATTTTTTTCAAAGAGTCCTGTATTTCAGCTGAAGCGAGTTTTTCTTTGCTCCTGAACAATTTTCCTGGCAGTTGTTGAAGGTCATGTAAACGTTAGATCAGGGACATTTCAGTAGTTTCTGTTTCAGCATGATTTCAAAAGAGTAAACTCAGTTCTTTGGCAATAAATGGCTTTGCACAACCACTAACAATGCATGGAAAAAACATCTTTGTAGTCATCATTCATATTCTATGAAAAATAGCCAAAAGATTAAAAGGGTATGTAAACGTATGAGCACAACTGTATGTTCACTTGTTGCATTATGTGTCCTGTGAATGAAAAACAAGTTGATGTTTTTGAGGCTTATTGAGCTCATTCCAGCAAGTGTCGGTTTGGAGGGATTCATATTTTTAGTGTCTTATCAAAGTAGAAAAACAGCTGTTTCCTATTCTTAATGGACCACTGTTGATGGAGCTTACCTGTGGTGCACTATGTAGGTGATGATGGAGGCGAAGAGGCAGAGCAGCATGACCGCAGTGCAGGCATAGACGACCGGGTGCAAGAACTCCCCGGGGTACTGGGGGAACGACAGCACCTTCTTCAAATCCTGCACGACAGAGACAGGCAGAAAGAGAGAGAGAGAGAGGGGAAGAAAGAGGGATAGATCAGAGAAATGTCACCTGCACACGGCCAAAGACAAGGGTTTAACCTCGGGCGGGACCACGAAGGAGGAGAGACGACGTGGAGAAGTGGTGAAGTGGGTGCTTGGCTCACTTGAGTTCACAGTTTATGGGTTTGGGCTCGGCGCTGAACAGACGATTTAAACATCTCTGACTGAAGAGAATTGGATTGGGATGATCTTTGCTAATAGGTAAACGGCCACTTATTTATATGGTTTGCACAGCGCAATTATATCAATGTTCACACACTTTATAGTCACAGTAAAATGCCAACCTTCTGACTCACTTTACACCAGATTGGTAGATGAACAGATGTGACAAGTGACTATTTTTATGTAAATAAAACTATTTTATATTTGTACAATAAAAGCTATTTTATATTTTAACAAGGACCAACTCTTAGTGTTCTTCCAATTATAAATAATTTGATTGCAATCCTGTTTTGCAGTTATATTCCTTTAAGGGAGACACTCCCCCTCTATTTTCAATATATAATATGGCTGTGGACATTAGAAAATGTTTTGTGGGTTAGACCTGGCCCAGGAGATGGAAGATAAAGGCTGTAGTTACTGTAGAAATGTTTATTTTTGACAAAAATCACAAAAAAATGTAGGCCTCATAACACTTTCTTGATTATTATTCCACAAAAAATTGCTTCTATAAACACAGAAGGCTATAAACCTGACCTTCTATGTGAATCCTGTGCTTCTCCAACAAAAAATTGTCCTAAATATTACACCATCCATAGTTGTTGTCATTTTTGGCACAAATGTTACTCCATACTTTAGTCCTCCATGTTCTATATAAACAGAAAAGAAGATGGCAGCTGAGAAGAGACACATTTTCAGGATGAAGAAGTCATTTTTTCAGACAAAAAAAAAAAAGTTTTAATCCAGTACCGTTTTGAATCTCTGGGCGATTTTGTAAAGTGCAGAGTCAGCAGTTTTAGCTAATGGAGTAAATCTGTGTTAGCACTTTTTGACACAAATTTTCGACACAACCTTATTATCGCCCCCCAGAGGCCTAGAAGGTGTTTTGCAGTTATATTCCTTTAGGGGAGACACTCCCCCTCTATTTTCAGGATTTGGGCCAGTTCGCTCTTAAAAATAAACTTTCACCTGAAAACAAATGAATTGCCTAATCTTCACACAGAGGTGTTTAATTATTGCACTGTTTCAATGTTTCTCAATAGAACTAATAATTCTAAATTCAAATGAAATTTTTAGTGATGGGATTTATGGCTCTTTACAGAGAGCCCGTTCATGTCAAAGAGCCGTTCAAAAGACTGGCTCCTTTTTATTATGCCAGATAGAAAAGTCATATTGTGAGTACATATCAGGCTCACAGGCACATTTCTTATTAAAATTTATGATGGAGCTGTTTTGTACTCTTTGGAAAACATTTGGAATAAAGATTTGTGCCACAGTCAATGAAACAATGCTACATCTGTCTGACAAATATTTTTCGGTGCAAAGATCTTTCACGTGTGTTGCCTTTTCTGCTGATTCTTTAGTTCATTTGGAGTAAATCAGTGCAAAATTTACTGAATGAAAGACCCAGCTCTTTTCACAATCGAGATCTGAGCAAATTTGGTGCATTTTGCTTAATTCAAACCTGGCTCTATCCATTTTAAATATTTGTTCATCAAAACCATAGCCATTTTAATCACACATTGCCTTATTTTGTGAAGAAAACTTGCTATACATTTTTTTCTTGTGTTTAAGTCCGTAATCTGCAGCAAAGGTTTCAAATTGGCATCCCTTAGTCATATATTTTTTTCCCAATTTACCTGCAGTGCCTTGTAATTAATCCTCATATTACACTTGTCTTATTGTAAATGCTAAATATTCCGTTTACTTGTGGTCGTTGTCGGATGTTTGGAAATATTATCTGTATTCATCTTTAGAAAATAACTTGCCAGATCGTGTGCTTGCCCCTTCAACCCCCCTTCAAATTGGTTTCGCAAGGGACCTTTCCTTAGTTAACCCAACCATGAAGCAACATTAGGAACATATTAGTAGCTTGTAAATCTCCGCGGCCAAATGATTCGCCTTCCCCCGTTCACGGGCACAGCATGCGGCTCTGATGCAAATGCCTATCAATGAAAAGTCTACGTCCAAATCAGCCCAAATAAGTCCCCAGCCCTGTTGCGCTCCTGCATTTACATTTCGCATTTCAGGCGTTTAGCTGACACCCAGAGCTTAACGGATGAGCGCAACAATAGCGTAAGCCTCCCAGTCTGCCAGCATAAAGGCGAGTATCAAAACAAAAACGGATAGAAGCCGAGTGAAACGGCAAAATGAAAGAAAAGTTAAGTCGCATTCGGTGGCGTAAAAGACACATTGTTAACCCAGGCTCATTAAGCTCCCATCGAAATCACGCTGCGGGTTTGTGGAGTTTTTTGACAGCACTTCGAAAACACGGGGTTTAACTTGTTACTTTGTCAAATAGTAGTCACACGGACAAATCTGTCAAACGGCAGTTCAGGCTTTTGGGTTGTAGACTTTACAAAAGCTGCAACTCGCCACCGCTACTTTCATGTCCACGCAATCAATTCAAGCATGCCTAACGTTGAAGTCAAACTTTCCAGAACGAGAGACAGAGAAGTCAAGACTCCTGGTACAGACCTGGTTGGCACGGTGTGAAAATGGTCTGGCTCACGAACAGCAGTATACCATGGCAGTAATGGTGGAAATGACTGTGGAAGTGCCAATATACAGTATTTATTTTTGGAAGCAAAAGACTCCTGAGCGACTCACTCACCAGCCCTTGCTATTTACGTGGTGTATTGAGTTTTAGGATGAACAACCCCCACATCGTCAAAAGTGCCTGTATTTGCGCATAGAGCTGCACTAAAAAGAACAAAAAATAGAATCACAACATGGCGATGGCTTAATATTGATAGCTCCTCAAAGGTATCAGAGCATGATTCAATTTTTATTGTGGTATTGTCAGGCCTAGTCCAATTAGGAAACAGTTCTGCTCTCACACCAGCTTCAGGTCTTCTTTCACAACACATTCATAAATCTCCTCATAGGTCTGAAGTCTCCTAAATCCTGCCGTCTCTAACCTCAGCCTCCTTCCTCTCATATATTCTCAATACCTCCTAAAAAAACCCTCCATTCCCTCAGATTACATGGGCATCAATCTCGGGGTTGGCATCATCTTTGCAGAATGCATTCATGATCTCGCCTCTCTCTGTCCCGCGGCTTAAGGCAGGGAGTTTTGATGTCAAAAGTTCGTCATGTTGGTGTTTCTAAATAAAGCCGCACCTTATCGCTGTAACCCAGCGCTGTCTGACATCCTCTGTCTGCATCACTGTCTGCTGCGTAGACACTGTTTATCCCAGAGCTGAGGAGCCTGTCTGCCAAAGGGGCTATGACCCTCACTGTGTAATGAAAACATTGGGGACAAGACCAAAAATACAAGCACAGAAGCAAAGGCCTGAATAATGCCTTTTTGTGAATGCCAAAACACTCAGGATGAGAAGAACTGGAGAGGGTTTTATTGAAGTGAGAAACACACACGTTTAATATCCACAGGAATGACCCATTAAGCAGATCTAGAGTCAGGGCAAAGCTGCCAGATTAATTCCACTCATAACCAAGTAACAATGCAATTTGGTTGCATTATAATGTCCTGTGCAAAAAAAAAGAAACATTCTCTATGGATCAGACCTCAACAAACAGGGCTGGCTTGTGATTCTTGTGCTGTTTCGGCAACAAACCAAGACATGTCATGAACAGTGTATGAGTGTGTGAGTAAATCAAATCCCATTTCAATTACAACACATTGTTAACAATGTGCAGCCAGACTTCAGTCATCCTAAAAAGGGTCTAAAGTAGATCTTAATTGAACTAAATTATGTCTAAAGTGAAAAAAATAAAAAAATAAATTGAGTCTAAAATTGTAGATCACAGATTAGGAGATTAGAGTTCGAGAGCCACAGCTCCATTGGAAGACAAGGTTTGAATACAGTACAAATCTTACTCAAAATGAATAATAAAAGTAATCATGGGCAATCCGATTAAAACATGTCTTATAAGGGGACTCAAGTTTAGCCTTGCAGCTGCAAACTGTATCGTCTTTTGCCTATAATCCATCTAGGAAGGCATAAAACATCTGTTTTAGTTTTGGACCAATCACAGACGGTGTTGCCGTGAGCGGCCAAGTTTTACATTTGCCGACAACAACAAGTTCTTTTATTAATACTAACAACAGGGTGGACAGAATAACACAAGCTACTGATACTGCTGACACTTACAAATGAAAAAAAATAATAATAATAATAATAATTGACAGCGCAAACTCATTTATGTGTCATACTGTATTTGTGACACAATATAAAGTGTTGATGATAAATCACTATAAATGAGCAAGTGCTAATTTTAAGTTGTACTTGCAAGTTTGTGCTTGGCTTGGTAAATTATCAAGCCCTAAAATGTTTAGCTATATTTATAGACTTAAGTGTGATTGGCTAAAATGAGATCCGCTTGATCCAATCAGCAGCAAGTATCCCCCACAAAAGTCTGTCTTCTTCTCGAAATACATCTTCAAATTTAGCTGCTCCTGCCTTTGTGTTCCTTGGATCATAGTTTAGGAAGCAGTGAGTAAGAAGTAGGTATTATCCTACTGTGGTCAGCTTGTACGACCAATTTTTAATCCTTCTTGACAATTCCTTCCAAGATAATAACAAACTTTTTATAAACTTTAGGCAATTACAATAATTTGTGAAACTTAAGTCCATGATTGCACATTTCAGGAGTGTCTTTGATCTCGTGCTCAAAGTGAAGGCGAAGAACCACTCACACTGACAAAAAAGGCTTAGACGCACAGTTTGAATGAAAAAAATAAATAAAACATAGAATTAAACATAATTAGTCTCCAAGTATAAAGTGTCCTCTCATTTAGAAGCGGATCAGCAGGCAGCAGGGGGAAAAAAAATCGCTATGAAAAAATCTGGGGAAGAAAGTAGCCCTTGAAGCGAAAGTCAAACACGCTGAGCAAATGTAAACAGCACCATTTAATTTGTTGGTTACAGATTTACAGAATTATGAAGTTTATTTCTGAGCTTGCAGCGATGTCACGGAAGGACAATGTAAACCAAGGCAAATTACATCCCAATGAATCGATGTGGCCAAGTCTGAGAGAAGTACATGTCCCCGAGCCTCCGCGCCAAATCCTGCAAGTGAGGCTTTTAAGTCACTAAGCTGCATCATATTGAAGCTAATGCAACTTCACAGTACGTCACGTCTTGAAAATAACCCCATTAAATGTCAACATAATTAAAGGTCAAGCAAAGCGGAATAAGCTAATTGTAAAAATGAATGACCACAGCAGCAAAGAGGAGTTTGAGAATATTACAGTAACTTTGATGAGATGGCTTTACTTGTTCGGACTGGATCTTTGGACTTGCTTCAGGCGCAGTATAACAATAACAGTGGCACATTTGTTGCGTGTAGTGCTTTCCCATAGTTCATGCATCAGTGTCGGGGAGACAATAGTGTAGCCACAGCTGCCCTGGAGTTGGCTGATGAAAGCAATGGTGTTAATCTGCCTTACTGGGACCTTCAAACTCCATCAATCTCTCAGTGACACACCACATCCATTAGAAAGTTACATTCTTGTATATGGAAGATAGACGTCCCCCTCACTCCACGCCCCCTGTCGATATGATATAATAATGCAGTCCATGGCTTTGTGGGGCTGAAGAGATTCAAACTTAGACGTGTAGAGCATAGGTTTTCTTGGAAACATGCTAAAATGGGGGGTCCGGGGATCCTCCCCTGAGAACATTTTGAAAAAGCAGATAATTTTCCCTGTTCTGGACCAAAAGGAGCTTGTCTTTAGTCTTTAGGCTAGTCTTTAGTATAGCTTACATTTATTTAAAACAGAAAAGTAAAGGGAAGAGGAATATTTTCAAGGACAAAATATGTTTTTCCAGGACATTTGACATTTTCCATGACAAGAAAATGGGCAAGTCATTTTCCAGGTTTTCAAGGTTTTCCAGGTAGAGTGGGAACCCTGCCAAACAGAAGCTTGAGTGCTACCAGTAGCTTGCCTACATATGTTTTTTACATGCGTTTGTGGTGTTCTGATCCAAACATCTCCAATTTACATTTAGGTGAATATAGCAAAGAATAAACCAGAAACTACTGTAATTTAGTTTTCTGGTTTAAACTAGTTACACATGTTTGTTTGTTTTTTTAAGTATAAGTAGCTCGCTGCCATTTTTGTAACACAAAAGTAGCTCACAAGGGAAAAAAAAGTTTGGAGACCCCTGGTCTATACCAAAGTCCATACTACAACTTAAGGATGTGAACTGTCTAAATGCCCGAGGACACGACATTAGCATGCGCTGGTCAGACATCAACCCGCTGAGGTTTAGACTATTTTCACTACATTAGTGAGAACAGTCCCCTTCATTTTAGTTTGGCTCTTGTCTTTGTCTGAGACTGATGCATTTCAATCGGAGCAATATGTGACCACAAATGTATTAAATAAATAATAATAAAGATTGATAACATGGTCACAAACAGAGCTATGTTTCCCTTGTGGTGTAACAGATCTGTGATTTTAACAAACAGTGCTACACGCCTGGATGCATCAGCTGTTTGCAACCATTCACCAAATCATCCTGTGTAAATCACAGAAGAAAACATCAGCGCTTGTATGTAGCTATAGTAACATGGCAGCATATTGTTTCATTTAGGCTTTTTATTTAGGCCAAAATGTGCAACTTAAATGTCCTATTTGTCCCTAATACATAGTCGAGTTTGCGTGTTATCAGCCTCTTAACTCCTCGGGTGGCAGGGGACTTTGTCACTATTTGGGTCTTAAATGCAATATACCTTGGTGCCTAGGTACGTGACAGGCCACTCATCACATACAGTCTCTGGGCAGAGGAATACATAGCAACCTCTGGGATCAAACCGAATACAACCTCACGCTGGAAGGAAGGACACAAACCACGTTTTTATCATGAGGATGAATTTTGTACTGTAAGTGCTTATCTGGTTTGTTGCACATAAAAAAAAGGGTTGCAGGACCATGTCTAGTATAGCCTGGTCTTACCATCCCCTCGTACTCATTTCGTACAGAGGGTCTGGCCCTACACAATTGATCTCCGTTTTCAGGTGGGAGGAGTCAACTCCTTTTAAAGTTTGAAATGATTGGATCTGATTTTACCCAATTGCTAGCCTGGGCTTAGCTATCCGTATTATCATTTCCTGCATATGCCTGATGTCACCTACAACACCCGCCTCCCCCGCTCGCTGAATGGTCCGACGCAATTCAACCGATGTGAACGCAGCCACTGAGATCAGACCCAGACGTACATGTTGACCGGAGCTTACGGATGGCTAAGGCCAGGCTATGTCTAGTAGGGATGCACCGATACATCGACTGAGATCTTCACATTTATGTCTGAAAAATAACGATTTATGCATCTTGTATATTTGTCTGATATAAGAGGTAAACAAATCAAGAGATTTTTTTTTTGCTGTAGAAGATTCACAGAGCGGACAGTTGATGTTTTAAAGTGGGCAAAATTTTGCAGGAAGTTAGCATGTTCGGACGTCAATATAAAGTGTTTAGCCGTTCATAGGTCAAAAACGAAGCAATGTTGCAATATAAGAAGCTGCAAAATTACTCAAAGTTATATGGGCATTTGAATTTGATCTTGGATTTGATCCAATTTGATCAAATTAAGCCACTATGAACGGCTAAACACTTTATACTGAAGTCCGAACATGCTAACTTCCTACTAACTTTAGCTCACTTTAAAACATCAACTGTCCGCTCTGTGAATCTTCTACAGCAAAAAGATCTCTTCATTTGTTTACCTCTTATATCAGACAAATATACAAAACGCATAAATTGTTATTTTTCAGACGTAATTGTGAAGATCTTAGTCGATGTTTCCACATTCATCTCAATGGACGCAGCCTCTGGTGTCACCGAAAAGGGGGCGTTAACCTTTTCGTTGCTCCCCTCTATATACAGTGTTATGCCACTGAATGCTGTAAAAATCAACACAGATACTGTTAATAATCTACCCTCTGGTACCACTGTCATAACCGACTACACTATAAATACCCTCTTGACACTGTTTACAATTGAACAAGTCATAAACCATATTCGTCCAGTTTAACAGGAATCCAATACAAATAGAGTGTTGTAATGTGATTCTTTGCAGCCGCAGTTCATTTCCTATTCCCTGTTGCCATAAATGTGGTTCCACTGTGTTTGAGTGATGGCCCCAAGAACACAGCTCAGGGAGAATCTGTGTATTTTTAGGTGTTGTTGGGCCTTTACACTTTCCCTCATACAGTAGGCTCATAAAATGTGAAAGGCGCGGGTTTCATAAATGCAACATATGTCTGACAACTGTTGACTGGAGTTAGACTCTAATAAAAGTTGAGTATGATTCAACACAGCGGGAACTTTGATACAATTCAATGCAATACTGTAGGCAGTCTCCTGGTAAATACTGGAGGGCACAAAAGCATTTCATCACACAATCAATGTCCACATTCAAGTGATGAAACACAGCACAATCTGCCAATATGTCCATATACGAGTGTGAGAAACTTACTGTGATCTGGCCATGCTTTTGTATGTGAACGTTCAGTAAATAAATAATCAGCATCTTCTAGTTTGAGGGCTGAATATTATGAGGAAAAGCAACATTCAATAACTAGATTGTGATATCATTATTGCATCAATTTACTTAAAGGTAGACTGCGTAACATTTTGGATTATACAGTTCAGAATTCTGAACTTTCCTAATGACCGTGGGACACAGGAAATGCTTGGTACAGTGGATAATCAAAGAACGGATTGGATGAGGACCTAACCTATTTAAATCCCATATAGACTCTTTCATTGTTTGTAAACACGCAGGCTAAGCTGGAGGCGGAAAGCCAGATCCCTATCTATTTCCATTGTACCTGTTGTCATAGCCAAGCCTGGACAGGCGGGGAGGTTGTTTGACCCTGGACAGGGTCTTCACCTCTTAGTTCTGCCCCTCTTCTCTTGTTTCCTACCTCCACAACACACACACCTCTTTTTCAGATTTTCCCCATCAGCCTACTCTCTAGCTCACCTGATGTCTGTTCATTGCTATACACAAGTGGTTGGTTTCTTGTCCCACCCCCTCGGGGAGTGTCATTTTGTCCAGATGCCCTGACGTCTGTGTGAGTCCCCTGCGAACTACGATTGGAACAACAGCATCACTAAGGAGCGGCCGTCATGGAAAGGACCATGGGAGGCGTCACCGTGACTGCCTTTAGTTAACATCTCCATTGAGATAAGCTGGAGACGTCTCCGCTCCCAGACTTGCAACCAAGTCAGGTCAAAGGAGAGGTGAGCCACAGCAAAGACACATGTTTGTATGTACATTTTTTTGTAGATCTCTGTAATAAAGTAGATTCTTGTATTTTATAATTATTGAGTGAAATGTTACATGGCGTACCTTTAACAAATTCAACATATACATTACATTTAAACACAAATTGTATGCATGTTTTCAGCAGATTCTGTCAAAATACTACTTTGGTCCTCCTTGTGTTGTTGTAAAGTGCTCTCCAAATACACTTTAATTTGTCTGAAAACAAAACTCATAATAAGATTAATAAGTCCACTTTTGCATATTTTTATGTTGGCTATTAGAAAGGATTTTCAGAGATAACAATAATATGACTGAATCCAAACACTATCAAATACTGACCAAGTACAAAAACTTTTTTTTTTTTTCTCCCATTGTATCTCTGTTTCTCTCCTTTGTATTTGCATCTGCCCTCCAAATGAAATAGACATCTGTAACATGAACGCAACCTACTCAGCATCAGTATTTGTCATCACGCAGTCAGCTTAATACTGTTTGTGTCCAATGGAGGACAAGACCTGGTGTTACTTAAATAAGCAATAGTAGGACATCAAATGCTACAAAACCAATGGTTGTGGCTCCAAAAAAAAGGAATGAGATAAAAGCAACAACAAATTAAAACCTGGTCTCGAGCTGCGGCTACAGCCTTTCCCTTATCAGCTCCCTCTGTGCCTAACACTACAGCTACATCCTGCTGCACGGGCCAGTGTATGGAGCCGGATAAAAGCAAAGAAGAAGGGCATCGGGAGAAAGAGCGTGCCTCATCAGCAGAATCCTGTCCTGGACATGTAAAGGGGGGGGACAGGACCTTGGATGCAGGCTGCAGGGCTGAGGCGCACAAGATAAACTGGGACTGTCCCGAGCTCCAGATGGATGGGCCTAAAAGAAAAATGGCAGTGCACACGTGGAGATGCCCCGGGACAAATTGCTCGTAAGGCTCCAAGGAACAGCGCTTATGATGCTTCTACCACTGCTGCTGCTGCTGCTGGGCGCTGGGGGCACACACAGGCAGCATGAGCAGATCACTGAGAGGAAACTGGACTCTACTGATATGAGACGAAGCTAGAAATATACATTTGATGAAGGAAAAAAATGTGATCCAATAATGTCAAAAGTCAGTTGGTGTTTGAATGCAAAATAAGTGGTTTTGGTTGTGTGTAAAGTGTATTTTGTTCTGTGAATCGTCGCCATTATGATCACATTTATATTTGACAACATAGTTACAGATCACAGTGCATACAGTATTAAACGTTCCCAAGAGTATGAAGTATTAACAGCTTGACTAACAGAGTAATCATGCGGCTTTCAGAACAGGCAGAGATCTCGCAGGTTTTAGACGAGACCCCATGGAGACGAGACACTTTTTTTGTTGTTGATTATTCTTGAAGCCCTAATAAAAAATACATACTTCTTGAAAATTGCTATTTACAATTAATGATGCATTTACATATTGGGGTCACTTCAAATAGACTGACAGAAACATGTTCTTCTTTCTCAAATTGGACCTCTGTGAATTATTGTTCAGGACCCCTGCTGTATGGCCTTTCCCTGTCATCCACACAGAGGCTTGGATGAAAGTATGTACTCACTACAGTGTCATCCCTAAAGAAAGCATGATAAATAGTTCTAAACTTTCAACCTTTTACCTTTTAAGTATTCATGCATAAAATAGTGAAGTAGAGCAGTCTTTCCTTACAAGTTCCATGTAGCTTAAGAGAGAAACAAAAATGCTATGTACAATGCTGTGAATGGGGTCAGTAGAACTTTAAAATACTTGCATATGTTCCACAGAGAATACCACGACAATACTGTACTACTGAGACATGACCCCGTTTCTGTCATCTCCCCTCTGTAGAAGAACCAAACACAGCTATTTCTATAAGTAGTTTTGTAATATATTCTAGGTTTCACTGGTAACCTAAAACAAACATGTCCTTGCTACTTTCTGAATCCAAACTTCTAAAGGTAATGTCGTCCAGGGTGTCTCTGTGTGGAGTTTGCATGTTCTCCCCGTGTCTGCGTAGGGTTCCTCTGGGAGCTCCGGTTTCCCCTACCACCAAAATTCATGTACAATAGAATGGTGTCAATGAATCTAATGTCTGCAGTGTAGCGCTTTGAGAAACTTGGCAATCAGCCTTGAAAAGTGCAAGACAAGTGAAAGCCATTATTATTTGTATTAGTTGTGTATCTGCCTGTAAGATGACTGTTTCAGAATGGCTACATAAATATATAAATATATTTTTCATACCAGAACACACAAACATGCCTTTTATCTTCTGACAGAACTTTCTAGATTCTGTTCACCATCTTAACCTCTTAAGCCCGTGGCTGTTTTTTCCGAATTTGGTCTACATATCCTCTGGAAGGCTTTAACAGCTTGTAACATGTCTAAAATGTTCATATTGCTCTCATATGATATGAATGTCTATGGGGAGACTGTACATGTGAAGATTTTAAAGAAAATCATCGTGGACATGAGGAATTGAGGTTGAAAGACAGAAAATATGAATTCCGCCTAAAAAAAAAAACACATTACAGCAGGTCAGCAGCTTGTTTTCATTGTAAAGAAGCAAATAAACATCATAAATAATAACTACAGCTAATTATTGACTTTTTACCAACTGTTTATCTCTGTAACAATAAATAATTGAAAAGTTATTGAGGTTTTGATGTAAAATAGTCTAGGCGGAATCCCATTGTAATAATAGGGCACAATTTGGCACTTTTTGGCCAAAAAAATTCTAATTTGTAATATTTCAATTAATTTGAAAATTTTGGATCATAAAATACAGTTTTTCCAAGAAAAACGAAACACATTTTTAAAAATAGATAAAAAATAAACAAGGATTGTCTCTAAAAGTGGCAAGTCCCCAAAAATGCGGACCCTCGGGCTTAAGAGGTTAAAGCCCAAACCTTGTGAGTTATGTTTTTGCGTGTTTTGAAGTTGTGCTTATCAGGAACCACACAAATCTATGTCTTGTAAGGATCCTGCCCATACCATTTAGCTGCAGGCACATGAAGGCTGTATACAGACCTCACTGCACCGTGTCTTAAATACAGATACAGCCTGGGCGCCCCGGCTGACTTGACTTGTGTTGACCGGTTCATGATTGATAGGCCACTGGCGTAGCGCACAGCACGCTCTCAACAACTCCAGCTTTCTGTACTTCTACCTGCAAAGCACCAGCAGAATGTCAAGTGAGGTACAGAGTCAGGGACTATTTCAAAGCTAAGTCAATTAGTGGTCCGAGTACTGTTAAAGTACAACAAAAACATTTTGGATAACGCCGTGAGGAGCGAGGATTCTGACATCTCTCAAAGGTAGAGAGAAAAAAGATTAAGCTATGGCTTTCATCATAACAATGAATGTTGAATTGAATCTTGATGATCACATAGAATACACATATAGTTGTGCTGCAGGAACCACCTATTGTTCCACAAAGAGCTTGGCCATCCCATGGACTTGTGGACTCTACTGCTAACAGTAAGCTTAACTGCACTGTTTTATCATTAGCCGCTCTATTTATAGTAGCTAATGGACAAGGATGGCCCTTCTCTTTGGTCCTCATGGCAGGGTGTTGACATTGCTGCGATATCACCTTCCAGAAATAATTCTATAATAAAAACGGCTCCAAATACCTTTTTTTCTATAGTTGGCTTGTCTTCATGTGACAACACTGAGGATGGTTCAATGTTTTTTTTAACCACATTAGATTCCGTATGAATATATACTGTATATTGTTTCAAGTTTGCTTGATTGACAGGCTGTGGAGAACTACTGAGACTTGTTGTTGCTCTGTTCTTTTTAGGAACATGCGCCATCTTGATTTTCCTTACGATGTGGGACTATTGCTATACCAATGGGGCAGAGTGGCCACTGTCTATCTCCTATTATCTATGATAGTAGCCTATTAGCATGTCACTTATTGAATCCAATGTTATTAACGGCATCATGCATACAGTATGTGACGGGTTATGGATCCCAGGGACACAAGTCGTCCCTGGCACGCTAAAAATACTGTCAATAAATGTTTGTTTCCAGTGCTCAAATGGCAGAAAGAGGATGAAGATACTTGGCGCCACTTTCATATGGACAACGGAGATGCAAACAAACATGGGGCCGGGATTTTACGCAGATTTTCGCGGGACCAGGAGTATTTTTGCTGGGGAAGATTATGCTCGCAGACTACCGCAGTGCCAGAAAGGCAAATATTGGAACTTTAAAGGGAGACTTCTTCTGATGTCTTCTGATGAAGACAACGCAAAGTAAGCAATTTAAATACTGTTGGAAATGTTTGGAAGTAGCCATGCGGTTCACACAGTATGGAAATGAACTGTGGACTTACTTAATTTCCTGAAAATACACCAGAATTTCAAACACAAAATGTATGTTTTAAAAGATACCAATAATGTTACCTGAAACATGGAGAGGCTTCTCCGTGATCTCAACTAACAGATTCTGCAAAAAAACAAATCACTAGTTTGCTATTTTGCGCTGCCTTTGTGCTGGCAACTTGTGTCCCTGGAATACGACATGACCAGTCATGTTATAAGCCTGGCAGTAATGTTGTGCTTAAGGCTAGTACTGTCTCTGGAGAGGTCTTTGTCTGCACTGGTTGTGATATGATAAAACTATGAGAGTGGTGGGACACTCGAGGGACACTGTCTCTCTGGATTTAACAGAACATAACCAGAAATATTAGACTTTTCTTCAGGAATTTGCCAAAATGGATGGATGCTTGGGCATTCACGCGTGTACTCCCATAGGCACGTACAGTGCATGCCCAAGATTTAGACAGGAAAATACACTTTTTTCCAACGTGTTTGAAACTAAGATTTAGGGGGGCTGTGAGGCCTGTCGTGTATCATTTCACAGGAAATGTCCTCTTTGGGGCTAAAATCACTAAATGGCCCTTGGACACATACATTATTGTCCCTGTAGGGAAATGTGTCTTCTGCATTTGATTTATTCTTCAATGCCACTCGGGCGACAGGAGCAGTTTGTGCCCATAGGGTCCCATCTCAAGATCTGGAACTGAATGAATGGGGCGGCTACCTATGACTGAAGATGGATTTGGGGGGGTCACAAGGATGGTCCCTATGAATGATTTGGTTGAAAAATGCCTGGAAAATTCATTCTGAGGAGCTGTGTGTGTGTGTTTGTCCCTGTGTGTGCAATTTATTACACCTAAGAGGCACCTGCGGTTTTCTGGATTAGCATTGAGTGACTGACAAAGTTAAGTCCAAAAACTCCACTCTTGTCCCTGGGCCTTTTCGCTGATCCGCTGTTTATGTTGTCGTTACACGTTTAATCCACAATCCTCTCCCCGTGCACAATCAGATTAGAGACTCAATTAAACTCTGTGTAATCTGGAAGTCCCAGGACAATAGATACAATGTTATCAGCACTGCAAAACAAAACAAAACCACTTCATCCTTCGGAAACAATAACGGTCCAAAATGTTGACGGGGAGATTTGGTTCGCCTCTTTGCATTTATCTCAAAAAATGTGAAGACGAACAGAAAATTGAACTTGCAGAATGTAGCACTAAACGTAACATACAACTGTGTCGCTACCAATGTCCCCATTAGCTGTCAGTAAATGAGATAATTAGAAACCACAATTATCTCAGCTGTAGTCATTGATGTGCCGTAGCTGTCATATAGCGTTGCACTTTGAATATGCAACATAATCAGCAGCCGGGCTAACAAGACCCTCTGTGAAACAAGTAATCGTATCATGTCCAATGTCTTGCACACACATGAGCCACAGGGGACGAGGAGGCTGACTGGTGTGCTTGATGAGACATATGATTGATTTGTTCTATAAGGCCACTTCAAAGCAACGGTTCTCAACAGGTGTCGTGGCGTGGGGACGAACAAGCACCCCACATACCTCGACACAAATAAGAATATGTATTACAAACTATAAAATGTTGCTCACCTTTAATCTGTTGAAAATAATGCTAAATGTTACATATTCTGTCAGATTATTGTTGATTTAAGTATTGAATAAACCTGTAAATCTGAAAGGATGATCAAAAACACAAGCAGACTCATATTGTGCTGTACTACTATACTTTTTCAATGTCTCTGGAGAGGTCTTTGCCTGCACTGGTTTGGATGTGATATTCCAAATATGACGATCTTTGGACTAAGATCGAAACGTCCTACACTTCAACTACACAGTACAGATGAAGACTGAAGAATTTTTGCTGATAATGGTTGAGCACCACTGCTTTAAAGAGAAACTAAACCCCAAATCTACTTCTTTTTTTGCTCATAAACTGTTTGGTGTCTCATAGAGCTGTCTACATGTCCCTGTCATTATTTTGACATGTTAGTGCATATTGGTAGAAATCTTAATTTAGTGCTAAAACCTGTCTGTGTTGCTCCCTCTTGAGGTTAAGCATTGCAATCGGCTCTGGCGGTATCGGTGACTCATCCGTGACCTGGGGAAGTTTTGCCTACGTC
This sequence comes from Lesueurigobius sanzi, assembly GCA_900303255.1. Classification (NCBI taxonomy): domain Eukaryota; kingdom Metazoa; phylum Chordata; class Actinopteri; order Gobiiformes; family Gobiidae; genus Lesueurigobius; species Lesueurigobius sanzi. Next base: position 16,550 of record OMNZ01110602.1, read on the forward strand.
AGCGATCCTGCTCCAGTGGAATATCAAAGGGCTCAGTCTCACACACGCCCCGTAGCGAGTTGGAGATTTATTATTTTTTTTCTTCACACCTTGGCCTTCTGTAAACTCCGGGCAATTATCATTTTCCTACATGTTACAGTCTGAGTCTGATCTCAGTGGCAGCAATACATCGGTTAAATTTCTTCGGACCATTCAGCGAGCGGGGAAGGCGGGTGTTGTAGGTGACGTCAAGCACATGCAGGAAATGATAATACGGATGGCTAAGGCCAGGCTAGCCATTGGGTAAAATCAGATCCAATCGTTTCAAACTTTAAATGGAGTTGACCCCTCCCACCTGAAAACGGAGCTCAACTGGGAAGATCCAGACCCTCTGTACGGAATGAGTATGAGGGTTTGGTTAACCAGGCAAACAAACAAGAAGAATTTGAACAAATCTACAGATCAAAGGAGCTCTAGGGGGAAACACAGTCACAGTGTCTCGTCAGATATCTTCATTTCATGTTCATGTTGAATAAAACTCATTTCAAAGTCATCGATCCCCCTGTTTCCTTTACACTCAGCCATAGATCATACATTTATGATCAGAGCAAACTCTCCTATAAAGTTTGCAAGATGAAATATTGCCTCTAAATCATACGTTTGAACTGGAAAGCACTGTCCTTGCTGCAATGCGCCCATATGCACATTCAGATTTGTCATCATTCTCTGTAGAGCTACCTTACATGATAAAATAATGTTTTAATAAATAATTGTGAAAGACTTATTTTTATATTGAATTTATTGAGTGAAATTATTAATATTATAATGAAACTGTTATTGCTGGGTGGTTGCAGTAACCATTGGTGGCTCAGGCTCTATTGACAAAAGAGTACCAATGGTAGAAAGCAATTCGAACAGGTCACATTCTGACAAGGAATGCGCCCCAAAAATACTTTAAAAAGCCTTAAATATGGATATTCAACAGTGAAAGCAACACTGCACATTATAGACTCCACAGAGGAACTTTTGCTGCACTGAGCGTGAACTTACTCATCGTCAATAGAAAGCAGAAAGTCATATGTTTTGTTAAAATTTGAATCATTAAAGATCCCCTCCAGCCAAAATACAATAATAATACTCATACACTGTGTTGAATGATAATGCGAGTGGAATGTGGTCTTCTGGCATTAAAAATGAATTACACGGCAGCTCATCCACCTCCAAGGGCTACAGTACATGCAAATTTGGTTAATTTTGCAGACAGAACTAGTGGACATGGAATATTTTGTGCCTCTTTAAAAGGCCAATACAGTATGTCCCTCTATACATATCAAAATCAAATCAGAGTATCTCTTTCTCTGGCCACACCATCAACCCTTTCTTTGGTATTGCACATCATATAATCTTAATTTATCCTACTACCATCTTCCGAAAAAAAAAAAAAAAGAAAGAAAGAAAAATATATAATTGACTTCACTATGATATTTTCTTTATAAACAAAATATTACTATTTTTTTTTTTTACAGGGGAGATGATTGCATGTTATCTAACCCATAAGCGCCAAGCATTTCCTCTCCTCTATAGCCTACTTGAAGTTGAAAATAGCCTGTCAAAATGAGAAGTGTATTGTTGCTATTGAGATGGAAAGATTGCAGGGACCCAGGGAGCGGAGAAGATATGCTTTGGAAAAGAAAAGGACTCTATATGTTACTTCCCAAGAAACAGTAAAATGAGCCTATACAGATCAGGGAATACACAGCTGATGCCTAACAGAAACTAAAGCAAGTAACAGGTACAAAAGCAGGTCTAAACCAGGACTAAGCATGGTCTAAAACAGGCTGAATCCGAGGATTGACCAGTGCAGACCTAAACCTGGACTAAAACCTGAATCGGGTCTAAACTAGAGCAGAATGAAGTATAAATGCAACAATCCACACTAAACCTGCACTGGATTAAACTAAGGACAAAACCAGGGAAAAAATAAAGAACCAAGGCACTCCTCCCACATTTTAATTCTCTATTAACACTTTCTAAAAAGCCTTTATTGTACTGGGCTAATACATGTTGCTGAAGTTGAATAAACCAGCATCTAAAATGTGTGAATATGTATAAGCCCAGTACAATAAAGGCTTTTTAGAAAATGTAAATAGATAATTACAGTGTGGGAGGAGTGCCTTGGTTCTTAGTTTTCCTCTTGAGTTTCTGTTCCCCAAACGCCACAGAGCACCTTCCCCAAAAAACTACTTTTGTGGTACTGACAAAGTGCTCACTGTGTCTAGATCTGACCAGACAAAACAAGTACTCCCATTTAAAGTCCCTATACACCATTTCTCATATTCTTAAACAGAAATTGAAGTAGAATTCAACCTGTATGGCGTACTCCCTACTCGTTTGTAGCTCTCATCAAGCATGAAGCAAATTCACAGAAAAATGAATCATTACCCTGAAGAACACTGTTTTGACTTATGGGTGATTGGTGGCTCTGCTAATTCATCATCCGACACATAGCTAGCTACCTGGCTATGATGATATTGGACACAAGTATTATGTGATAGTAGTATCCCAGCATCATGATGTTTGAGTGATCCTTGGCTCTGCTAATTCCTCAACAATAGTACTGTGCTATCTTCCTCGCAGATATTAGCATGCTATTGGTTCAGCTGGAGATGCACCATCAGGCGACGGCTAACTTCAGGTTCAATATCAAAACAGTGGTGATATTAATCTACGGTAATCACAATCCATGTATAACAACGTGTTTATGAAAAAGAGCATATAACTCCAGTGCTGACGTCTCTCCACTGGCTTCCTGTTGAGGTTAGAATTACATTTTAAAATGCTTCTTCTCACATATAAGGCCATAAATGGGATGTCTCCAATCTATCTCCAAGAAACTATAGTGCCATATCAGCCAAATAGAGCACTGTGCTCTCAAAACTACTGGTGATACTGTGTGTTTCTGAAAGCACAATAGGGAAAAGAGCCTTCAGTTATAAGCTCCGGTTTTATGGAATCAACTTCCGTCTGATTTTAGAGAAGCAGACACAGTCTACATTTTTAAGACTAGGCTCAAAGCGTTCCATTTTGAAATAGCTTATGGTCTGGTCAGCTAGGCTCAGTACTAAACCTACAGCATAAGGAAGGCTGCTATAGGAGCTATAACGCTGGGGGAAGTACGATAGACTGAGCCCTTTTCTTTGTTCTCTTTTTCCCACAGGGTTTTTGGAGCTTTTTCTTGCCGTGGAGGAGGGTCTAAGGATGTTTAGATATTACATTTGTGTGATATTGATGGGATTGTTGACTTATGTTTGAATATTGAGACTATAGTCACTGAATCATATTATATCTTCTCTGCCCGTAGCACTAGCTGTGTGAGCGGTGTGGAGTATTGACAGTGCTGTTTTCAAAAGGGACCTGCAGGGGGGGCTTGAGAGTACAAGTTATTTAGGACTGCTTTGTGGACCATCGGACTAAAAGGTAAGAGTAAATCTACATCCATAGTGCAACATTTATCCAGCAGGTTTTAGGGTTAACCGCATAATTTGCACTCATTGCCTTGACTTTATTGACTGCATTTGTCTCTGTGCAAAAACCCATTACATTGTGTTACAACAGGGCAATGTTCCCATTGTACAAATGATCTCTGCTGCAATAAAAGCATTAGGATCGAGCTTCCAAGTTTTTCAGACTACTATCCACGCTCAGAATGCTTTGCGCGACCTGAAATGTTTCACTGTGTTACACGTTTTCCAGGAATGCATTAGCATTTTATTTCATCACGCAGACAGATCCTGCTTAAAAGCCATTTCAGCTGCAGCGAAGTCGTCGTCCTCAATGAATTAACAGACAAACGGCAATCTATTTGTTTAGAATCTCCAGATAATTCTCAATAACATCTAAAAAGCAAAGCCTATAAAGACAGCCATCATTTCTTACTATATTTCAAAGCAAACTACTTCTATTCACAGGCTGTCATTGTATTTTCTTATACTAAATGGCCCTACACAATGTGAATTTCAAGAGTATCCTCAGGGCTACATTTAAAAATATAGCAGCAATAATACCGTAGTGGAGTTATTAAATATTTTATTGCGTTTATGTACCCCATTCTATCTCAGCAACACCCTGTAAATTGTCTGTGCTGCGAGCAAAATAAGCAGCAGATTTCTTGACTTTTTAGGTCATGAATCAAAACACAATGGCATTGTATCACTTCATACGACTGAAAATGTCTTATCTACCATTCTCAACACAGTCACTTTACACCGGGGTTTGGTGACGTACGGAGCATGGTTCTAAACCAGCCCATCTACATACTACAGTGTTGGGGAGTAACTAAATATATGTATTTAAGTATTCAGAATACTCATTTTGAGTAACTGTATTTAGGCACAAACACTCTCTCATTTGAGGGTATTTGAATACAGTTACTTTTCAAATGCCAAAGGAATACAGAGAGGGAGAGATGAAGGAGAGAGAGAGAGGAAGGAGAGAGAGGAAGGATAGAGACAGAGAGAGGGGAAGGAGAGAGGGAGAGGGAGGAGAGAGAGAGGAAGGATAGAGACAGAGAGAGGGGAATGAGAGAGGGAGAGGAAGGAGAGAGACAGAGAGAGGGGAAGGAGAGAGGGAGAGGAAGGAGAGAGAGAGGAAGGAGAGAGAGAGGAAGGATAGAGACAGAGAGAGGGGAAGGAGCGAGGGAGAGGAAGGAGAGAGACAGAGAGAGGGGAAGGAGAGAGGGAGAGGAAGGAGAGAGAGAGAGGGAGGAGAGAGAGAGGGAGGAGAGAGAGAGAGGGAGGGGGAGGAGAGAGAGAGAGAAAGGATAGAGACAGAGAGGGGAAGGAGAGAGGGAGAGGAAGGAGAGAGAGAGAGGGAGGAGAGAGACAGAGAGAGGGGAAGGAGAGAGGGAGAGGAAGGAGAGAAGGAGAGGAATGAGAGAGAGGAAGGATAGAGACAGAGAGGGGAAGGAGAGAGGGAGAGGAATGAGAGAGGAAGGATAGAGACAGAGAGAGGGGAAGGAGAGAGGGAGAGGAAGGAGAGAGAGAGAGGGAGGAGAGAGAGAGGGAGGATAGAGAGAGAGGGGAGGGAGAGCGAGAGAAAGAAGAGAGAAAGAAGTGACAGATAACAGTTGGTGTAAAAGTGTTGCTACATATTTTTAATCTTTCTCCATATTTATACAAAAATATAAAGCAAATCAAGGTGAAAGTATCTAACTATTCAGAATACAGTACTCTGATTGGGCAAAGTAA
>OMNZ01110603.1:0-24684 GCA_900303255.1 Lesueurigobius sanzi
CAGGACTAAACCAGGACTAAACCAGGTCTAAACCAGGTCTAAATCAGGACTAAACCAGATCTAAACCAGGTCTAAATCAGGACTAAACCAGGTCTAAATCAGGACTAAACCAGGTCTAAACCAGGTCTAAATCAGGACTAAACCAGGTCTAAACCAGGTCTAAATCAGGACTAAACCAGGTCTTAACCAGGTCTAAATCAGGACTAAACCAGGTCTAAACCAGGTCTAAACCAGGTCTAAACCAGGTCTAAACTAGGACTAACCCTTTAAATCCAGATCTAAACCAGGTCTAAACTAGGACTAACCCTGCAAACTCAGGACTAAACCAGCTCTAAACTAGAACAAAACCTTTAAATCCAGGTCTAAACCAGGTCTGAACTAGGACAAACCCTTAAAATCCAGGTCTAAACTAGGACTAACCCTATAAACCCAGGATCTAAACCAGGTCTAAACTAGGACTGACCCTTTAAATCCAGGTCTAAACCAGGACTAACCCTATAAACCCAGGACTAAACCAAGTCTAAAATAGTACTAACCCTTTAAATCCAGGTCTAAACCAGGTCTGAACTAGGATTAACTCTACAAACCCAGGAATAAACCAGGTGTAAACTACAACAAACCATTTAAATCCAGGTCTAAACTAGGACTAACCCTTTAAATCCAGATCTAAACCAGGTCTAAACTAGGACTAACCCTGCAAGCCCAGGACTAAACCAGATCTAAACTAGAACTAACCCTTTAAATCCAGGTCTAAACCAGGACTAACCCTATAAACCCAGGACTAAACCAAGTCTAAAATAGTACTAACCCTTTAAATCCAGGTCTAAACCAGGTCTGAACTAGGACAAACCCTTAAAATCCAGGTCTAAACTAGGACTAACCCTATAAACCCAGGACTAAACCAGATCTAAAATAGACCTAACCCTTTAAATCCAGGTCTAAACCAGGTCTGAACTAGGACAAACCCTTAAAATCCAGGTCTAAACTAGGACTAACCCTTTAAATCAATTCTTATTTGCGTGGCAGCTTGTAGATGTGTGCCCCGACGCCGTGCCAGCTGAGAACCACATACTGGCGTACACTAAAGTACACCGTTCGCACAAATCCTTTCCAAAGACTCCGTCATGGGCTTGCAAAATTGATGTTGTCTCCATAATAATGCCACTTGCTTATTACCCAGAAGGCACCGCGCTGACCCCAGAACATCCCGGTTCGCCTCTCTGTTAACTAACCACATCACAGCCATTAGCGCTTACCGGGCCGGCAGCATTAGGGATGATTTGAAGCGCACATTTCGCCACACACGTCAGCCCTCCGAACGGTCCCGCAATCAAATGCAAGTCTTGATGAAGCGCTTTGTTCGCGCGGTGCGTCTGGCCTGGGGAGGGTTTTCTGAAAATAAACAGCGGAGTCATTGTTGTGGCCCGGCCTGTCCCTCCAGCTTATCTCCGTCATTATATTCACGTCATTAAGCCGGTTTCTCCCAAGACGCCGTCGCCGAGCCTGATTGATAACTCTTCATCACAGAGAATTTGCTATGAGGAGACAGGTGCTTTCTTCTGTCTGAAACCCCCCCCCTCACAGTAATAACACTCTTGCCCCCAATTTTATTAGTCATTATTCAATACGGACGTTAATTTGAAGATGTTATGAGAAGAAACTTGAGAGATCTCCTTTTCAATACTTTGTAATAACTAGTGTTCTGGGTACATTGGATTCTGAGGAAACCCAACTAGTCTTATCATCTCTCCGGAAATTAATTACAGAATTTATATGGATGTATAAATGGGCATTGGTGCAGCGAATATAATCTTCATGAAACTTTATAGAAAACAAATTACATACAGCTCTATGTAGAGGCATAAGCACACAGGATGCAACAGTATTTCACAGAAAAACCATAATAAACCATCACCAGAATCAGAATAGAATTTAAAGGTTTTACAGACTAGGAATTTTCTTCTGCGTACTCGTGCAACATGAAACATAAACTTGTAATAATGCTAAATAATAAACTATGGAAAAAAAGATATACATTTTTTTTTATAGAACTAGACATGCATAAAAATAGAATTACATGGAAAAATCTAATAAAATGGTAGTTTAACACAATGCGAGACAGCAGCATAAATGGTGAATTACAGATTAGCAGCAAATGTGAGTGTGGACATACCACATAGTGCATATGGAATAGGGCTCACCTTTTTTATTCACCCTATACACGAACGACTGTGCTTGTGCTGAGCCCGATCAATACCTCCTGAAATTCTCCGATGACACAGTCTTAAGGTGCCCACACACTAGGATTTTTAATCTTTTGAGACTAAAAAATCTGTGCACACACACTTAAGGACAAACATGAGGACGCACTGCAGCAAAATCCACCAGCGTCTTCACTTCCTGCGCAGGCTTGGACTGTACAGTGTCTGTCGGAACATCATGCTAATCTCTTACAGAGCAACAATTGAGTCAGTCCTCAGATATGGAATCTCCAGCTGGTTTGGGAATCTGCTGGTCAAGTCAAAGACACAAATGTCCAGCTCAGTTTGTCTGGTGGTACTGTATTTGTGGCGTCTTAATGTGCGGCTGATCCTCTGTCCGATTAATCTATCTCATCTATCTATTCCCCTCAGCCCATAACATGATGTGTATTTGGCTAAAATGTAAACATACTGTTGTACAAAAAGAAATGAAGAGAAAAAGACCTCCTCAAGTCATATTTCATCTGTTCTGGATCTTAAAGTTTGAAGCTTTTCACTATACCACTGCATCTGTACAGCAGTGTTGCCTTTGGCAGTAAATCAATTCTAAAGCCAAGTTCTATATAAGCATTCTGAGTCAAATGACATTCCCCAAAGCATTTTTGCTCAAAATTTGCTTCAGTTCGTATTAAAGGTCTTAAGATGAATTAAAGTAGATTGAATAGACTTCCTGTGACAAAACCATTTTTTAGCCGAAGATTATACAGTATATAGTCCAACTTGTATGCCTAAAGCTGTTCCTTTTTAATATTTGTACTTCTGCGAACATTCAGAGGTTATGAAGATGGAAACTTGCTGCTCAAAAGCATTTTGGAGGAGATTTTTTGCTTTATTTTTTGCCTATGGCTCAACTTCGTAGGACATTACGTGATGGCCCATCTACAGGAACATTCTGTGGCGGTGATAAGAATGCTTTGCACTCATTTTGTTCCCACACAGCTACTGCCTATGTCAAGTGGGTCTCTGTCCTGTCTCAATCCGCTCTTCTGTTACACAAAATACAAAAGGCTATGAGTTGTATGAAGGTGAGACAGACAGAGAGAGAGAGAGAGAGAGAGAGAGACTGAGAGTGAGAGAGAGAGAGAGAGAGAGAGAGAGTAGCACAGTCAGTATATCAGGTTCTAATCCATTTGCGGGCTGTGTAGATTAAGAGAGCCACGTGGCAGTGTAAAAGGCCACATTTGTATTCTGGTCCTTTCACCTCATTGTATCCAATTGAACCACACTAAGCTAAGCAGGGTCAAGCGGTACGTTGAGTTGGAAGTCTAGGGGTGAATGAGAATGGTACGGTATATATACTGCGAAAATGGGGAAGATAGCGTCATACACACATTTTGGACTAAAATGATTAAGGAGTGGTGGCTTGTCCTCTGCTCGGAAAGACAGTGACAAAGATAATGTTGGAATAATTCTGCGTTATACAATTATGACAAGCATCTTAAGAACAATTGAGTAGCTACTATCTCACCTCATTCTAGTATTTCTTTTAAGTTGACCTGGTCTAGCCATTTCCTCCATTTGACAACTAGACACTGGTAACCACTTTGGGCAGTTGAGCTTAATAATGGTGATCTAATCTGATTTTGTTTGCAATAAGAAAATGGTGCACTTACTGTATTCTAAACCTAGTTACACGTTCATTGTATTTTATAAATCAATCCTCACTAAAATCAGCCTTTATTCCATTAAAAATAAGCAAAAGGAAACAAAACTGATTGAATTTGGCTCATTTGAAGTAACATTTGAGAAAGACTATCCACAGTGGCACAAAACTTCTTTACTCTTCTATCAAACTCTTTGATGAATAAAAGTGTTAACAACAAGAGAGGTGATGATAACGGCACCTTAATGTCTCTGTCTCTGATTATGTGCAATATAAAAGGCCAGCTGGAAGGGCATGGAGCTTAGGAGCCATAGAGCAAGATGAAACAGTAACTGCACCTTAGGGCCATTGGGGAATGATGCTGTATCTACAATAATTAAGAATTATCTTAATTTTATCAGGATTTCAGATTGAAATGTATTTCTGAAATCATAACAATTGTATTTTATTTATTTGTTTATTTGGCCGGGAAGGAGCGCGCATGTAAACACACCACGTGAGCTTCTTCTCAGCTAATTTGTTTCAATTGTCCCCCACTTGCTATGACAAACACCCTCATTCATCCTGGCCTATCATTATCAAACATAATAAAGACATCAACTGTATATTTAAGAATCATATTGCAAGATAATGAACTAATTAATTTTTATAGAAAGTCTCAATGGTTACTGAGTGTGCCCCAAAGAGTTGGTGACGCCTGGTTTAGACAAAGCACCTGGACTAATAACGCCCCACTCCTTTCACAAAACACAATTAAATGTAAACCAATAAAAGCCTAATGAGTGTACGGAAAGTGTTCTAACCTATCAATCACAGTGTGAAGATTAAAACACAAATGGATTTGTTTGCCTACCTACCTCACATCACCAGCTGCTACGCGCTGCTGGGTTGCATTATTAATATTTTACAAGTACATAATAAAGTTCCAGACTAGTCATGTTTTTAGACGCAGCACATCATGCAGTCGAAATTATGTATGGGGAGATCAATTTTGCATAAAGCTGAGACTTTGCTTTGGAGTGCCAGACGCAGCAAACTTTCCAGAGGCATGAAATCGTATCCTTGAACACGTTTGTAAAGCATGACAAGACAAAACAGATAATGGAAACTTCAAATAAAAGTCCAGGGGGTCAACTACTTTTGTATAACTTGCTGTTTTAAACCTCCACATTCATAACTCCTGAGAGGCATTTAAACAGATAAGACACAAGCCATTTGAAATACCAAGGATCCTATTGGTTATGCTCACACAACTCCTGAAAAGCTATATCTGCTGTACCTCGGGCCACTGCAAAATCCATTAAAACCTTGATGGCAGCCAGAAGTTTATTCACTTCTCCGCAGCGGTTAGAAGGCATCTATTTCACATTTCCCCCTTTGTAGCATTCCAGTACTTATACTTCAAATGTCATCCACAAAACTATATCGTGATTTCATAGGATTTTGGGGGAAACCGTAGCACAGTCCTCCTGAGTGATTCTACCTGCTCGCACTATGGTATTTGTGGTACAATGATCCGCCTTATCTGAGGGCAACACTTTTTTTTTTTTTTGTCAGATTACCATTCTAATAGGATCCACGCCTGCCTCTCGTCTTTATCACTTGGGTAAATTCGCACACATGCGTCCACACATCCAGTCCAGAGAGAGCTTATCGAGGCACTTTGTTCAGTGTAAATAAGGTTCACACACAGCCAGTTACCTGCTATTGAGAGCCTCAGATTGTTCACTTACTGACCTGCGCCCCACATTACAATACGGCTATTGAGCGCCTTTCCTTTTGACATTGTTCCGTCTCAGGCTGAGTCTAGAGCAGTGGTTTCTATGGAGTTATCTTCCACCAATCAATATGTAATAATGGGGAGAATGTATGTATCAGAAACAACACCCGCATACTCTTTGTAAACGTTTGACATTCACATGGCTTAGATGAAAGATACAATTCAGTATTATTTGCCCCTAAAATAACATTTTCTTTTATATAATGAAATGCATAGAGTGACCAGATTATACACCGGGACACAATGGGAGTGGGAGAAGTGAAATCATGACAATGGAAAGTGTAATGACAATTATATTGACCAATCCAGCATTTAAGGGATTGACTATTGACCTTTATGGGTTCACTAGCCTGGCCTTAGCCATCCGCAAACTCCGGTCAATTATCATTTCCCTACAATGTCAATTAACATTCTGGGTCTGATCTCAGTAGCTGCGATACATAGGTTGAATTTCATCCGAGCCGTTCGGCGAGCGGGAGGCGGGTGTTGTAGGTGACATCATACGTCACGACCAAATGCTAGTGATCGGGTAAAATCAGATCCAATCGTTTCAAACTTTAGAAGGAGTTGACCCCTCCCACCTGATAACAGAGCGCAATTGTGAAGATCCCGACCCTCTGTACGAAATGAGTACGAGGGTGTGGTAAGACCAGCCTATGGGTTCACTTGTTTGAACTGCAAAACATAAGGAAGAAAAATATACATTTATCTTGAAATAAGAATATTTGCTCTTGATTTGAGCAGGTAGGTTAAAGAATCTGTCAGTGGAGCAAGTATTTTTGCTCTATTTGGACAATACTATATTAGACATCAATGTATGCTAAATTGGATGTTTTTGTCTAATTTTAAGTGCATTAAGTTACATTTTTACTTTATTAAACAAAATAGATCAAATTAGGGCCAGATATTCTTAATTATTCGTCGTTAACTTTATGGGTCGTTTTAACTTAGCAAGATATATTTTTTTGCAGTGTAGGTGCACACACTAAGTTTCATTTTCATTTTTACATTGTATGAATTAATGATGAATGAATTCATTAATTAATTCAACTTTATTGCCCCTTCAAGGGGAAATTTGTCTCTGGCACACAGTGTGGCTTAGCTGCAGACATAATAATCACAATGAAAAAGACAATCACAATAAAAGACACTCCCTTTAAAATAGTGATAAAAATACAAAGTGCAGACTTGTACAATACTGTGCAAAGGTAAACGGGTAGAAAGGATAAATGTGTAAGAAGAATGGGTCGTAATAATAATATTGAATCCATCAGGCCTCCATCAAACAGAACAGATGATGGTACTGTAAAATTCTCAGTGCGAACATTACAGTGCAAACTTTAAAATCTAAACAATTTGGCTGACTGTTCTTGTTCGTGTCCAGAGATGTGGTCAGGAGAGGTTATCTGGGATTCTGGTTAACATCTCTACAGTATCCTCGCTGTAGTGCTTTTTTCCTTTGCTCTACTGTTCTGAAGTTCAGTCTGATAGTTTGGTCGTGCAGGCTATAGGAACTTCGAGTCTTGTTTTGCTTACATACCAAAAAGGGCACTAATTGGAGTTTTCAAGCAATGCCGTGATTTCTATGTCACATGAGACGGGTGAACCTAGTTTCTGTTTATAATTGTCCCACTAAATTGCACTTAATTTGTCAGCTGAAATTGCGTTAGGATGATTGGCACAGCAGGCGATTGGATTTTTAACTGTTGTACACTAGACTAATTGGTCGTTCACCCGGCCCAATTTAGCTGGAGAGGAGCACGCCACCTCCCTTATTCTTTCTAATAAGCAACACAAACATTTCACCCTGATCGTGGAAGGCATTTTGTGTAGCTTCCACATGCAGTCAACTATTGCGGAGTTATTTATTGTTTCTGAAGCCGAGCTCAGGGCTGTTTCCTCCGCAAATACATTTAATGAATCTGTGTCAATCATGGACTAAAAGCCAGCACGCAAACCCTCACCTCCTCATCCACTGGGTTTATTTTTAGCTCTATGTATCTTGTTAAAATATTTTTTAAATGTTTGAACTCTGATGCCTGGACCTGCTCGCCCCGTAGCACAATTAGGTGCAAGGTTGCTGTGTTTCCGATTGGAAATGCAGGCACAAAGGTGGTGATCAAAGGAACAGGTGGCATCAAAAGGCTGGTCAACCTAAACACCAAATCAGTAGAGTTCAAACACAAAAACAGGTGGATTTTAAAGAGAAAAGGGGGAAAAAATTAAACATTGTAAGATTGTAGCTTTTGATGTTTACAAGTTGTTTTCTTTCAGTTATCACAAGGTTCTTTGCAAATATTCATATACGAACTGTTAAAGGAAACATTTTTTTTTACTTGTTAAACAACATAAAAGTAGATGAATAAGATAAAAATGCTTTGATCATCTGCATGTCAGATGATGACCGACTGGTAATAGATTATGGAATCCTTCTCTCAATCCATGCAAAAAGAACTTCATGGAAGAGAGGGGGATTAACACCATCGGAGTTTTGGAAAGTCTGTGTCTATCACAAAATAACACATTTATCCCAGATATGTATTTACAACATTGCAGATTAAAAGAAAACAAAATAATTACCCCTTCTAAGAACATTTCGTAATACTGTAACCAGCAGTTGGGCTATTCTAAACTAAAGTGGGTGGTCTAAGTGCACTGTTGCTCGGTGGTCCTTACAAATATAAATTGACTAGTGATGTGACGTTCATTTTTTGAACGGCTCTGTTCTTTTTAGAATTTTCACGTTTTTGGGCCTTTTAACCTCTTAACATATAAACTTCCTCCTCAAAATGCATTTTTCTCACATCTCCACTTTATAGCTCCGACAGACTCGAAACTTTCCCGTCATGTACATAGCAATATTTAGAAGGTTTGTTCAGAGGGATTCTTCAATACTCAATTTCTCGCCTGACTTATTGAGTTTTAAACCCTAAAAAAAGGTGAAATTTAATTTTTCACAAAACTAGTTTATTCATAAATTTAACAAGATATCCAAAATTCCCTTAATAATAATCTTTGTCTCTCTGGCGTCATAAAAATATCAACACAAAAATGTCTTTCGAACTGTTCTTTGAAATGATTGGATCCTAAACGCTCGGCTCCCTGTAAAGACCCATAAATCCCATCACTAAAATTGACTAGATACAGTATGAAGAACAAGATTAAGAATTTTCCAACTATATATTTATTGCAATAGTGTGGAGAGAAGTAAAATGCATTTAAACAGTGGTTCTCAGCTGTTATGGGGGCTACATCCATCTCTATTTACGGTCTATGGTTAGAACCCACTATCAATTTATAAAACCGAGCCATGCCCACGACCCAAATGAGAATTTAATTTCATATATGAATAATGTAAAACACTTTCCTACTGTATAGTATAGTGTATAGTTGAATAAGCATGGAATAATCCTATAATGCTAAAATGGTGATAAAAATAACACAGTCTAACAAACCCAGGAGTGATTTTGTGTGTTTTTAGCAGATATGTATTTAAAAAAATGAACTTAAGTATTGCACTTAAAGGGACTCTACGGAGTTTGATCATTTTCATACTCATGACTGCCACCTCTGGCCGTCCGCGTAACTGCAGTCTCCATGTTAAGCTGGTGAATGACCGCTGACTCGGCCCGAACGCACAACTTTTAGAGTGACGGTGCAGGCTTATAGTGGCATTGAGTGGGACAGGTGTGGGCTCGCAGTACAGCGCGGGACATTGCTGGAGCATGTAGGGGGTGGAAAATATATTATTTTTTCAATTTTAACTTCCGTAGAGTCCCTTTAAGTAGTGAGAAAGGATCTGTACTTTACTTGAGTAGTATTTTTGTTGGCAACTAAAAAAAAAATTCACTACATTCTACTCCACTACATTTGCAGAAAAGCTCTCATTACTCGTTATTTACGGAGTGACCCACTAAAAATGATGCCACGACCCACTGCCCTTCAAAGCCTTATAGTCAATCAGTACAATTTCCTTGGATCATTTTGCTGCAATAAAACAGACTGAGCTTCCATTCTTAGACGTTTGTGATAATATTGCAATATGCGTGTGCAGAAATAACCAATTAATGACCTTGCGTTTGAGTCTATCCTTTTGCCTGTGTGCCCACCTGCCTCCCTCCACATGTGCTGCTCTGATTGGTCCTCGGCGCCCGCTCCCAGATGTGATCAACACCTGCACGTCCCGCGTTCGCCGAGGTGGCAGAGTTTTGGCAGGCTTCGACGCCGAGCCAATAATACTGAGGCGCCATTGTAGACACATCAGGAGCTGCTGTGGCATGAGCGGCGGTGGGCTATTGTTCATTGCTCACGCACATATACAAATACACACAGGATACTGAGGAGCTCTGGGGGCCCACACGGTGCGACTCAAAAGTTTTTGACGCTCATGCAACAAATTCAAAGCGCAAACAAACAAAAACATGGTTTGCAGGAAGAGGGCTCACATTGTCAACAAAAAGTGCAGCTGAGGTTGTAAAAAGTTATTATCACTTCATCTGTTTATTTAGCCAGTGTTGCGGGCTCGTTTGCTTACATGGGCCTATTGAAATCTGCTTAAGTCAGCATGCAGCGTGGACTGAACATTCTGAACTTAAAAACAAATATGTATTTGTCCCCATCTTTGATAGTTATTCTGTCTTGATTTTATTTATTTTTGTATGTGCCACTTCAATGTTAATAATGTGATGGTTAGAGTTATTTGTAACATATTTTTGGAGCAGAATAACCCCTGTACATTTCTGTTATTTACAGAGAAAATAAAACACAAACATTATTATTATTATTATTTTTTACCATAGACACAAATTTGTAACCTTGCCTGCAAGCTGAATTCTCGTGGTATTTGTGATTTCACAAACACACGAGAATCCATCTTGCCCCGAGCCACTAAAGTGTTTGAGCCAGGAACACCAGTGGGACGGAGCGACGAAAGCAGCAGGTGCCGAGCAAAACAAACATTTGTTTCGAAAATAAGGTGTGGGTTAAGGTGCCTTCAACCCACAAACTCGTGCTACAAAAAACGCAAAAACCACTCGACAACATTATGATGTACAGCTCAGAGCCGCTATCTAACAAACAACTACGGGCGAAACTCCGAACGGATTCGTTAGGAGCGGTCCCAGATCGATATTGTGGAGAACTCAACTACGAGTGCTACACAATGTCTATCTGGCTCTTGCCAGGTTAACAAATTTGGGCTGTCAGATAACACCACCACCAACCATCTACAGCAAGGGTGTCAAACTCATTTTGGGTCCTGGGACAAAATTCAGATACCATGGTGTTGTCTTTTTCGATAAATTAATAAAAATAATGACCTCTGTGATAATTCAGCACATTTGATTATGATATATTATATACAATATTTGATGATTTGGTCAAACATCAGTAGCCTAATAAATAATAATAATGGCTTACACTTTTATTGCACTTCATAAGCCTGTGTCACAAGTTTTCAAGGTGCTGTAGGAATTATTCATTCACTCCACACTTGGTGGTGGAAAGCTATCATTGTAGCCACAGCTAGTGGCTGGAGTGAGCTTTTTTTTTTTTTCATAGAATATGAATGATAACACAAAAACCTTTATTTCACTCATGGTTAATGGTTGCCTGAAGCCATTTATTGTTTACACTTTTCAACTAGAAACTAGCCAAATGTCCCTAATCAAAAGTTTACATAGTGA
Organism: Lesueurigobius sanzi; assembly: GCA_900303255.1. NCBI lineage: Eukaryota > Metazoa > Chordata > Actinopteri > Gobiiformes > Gobiidae > Lesueurigobius > Lesueurigobius sanzi. The sequence goes on from OMNZ01110603.1 coordinate 11,329, forward strand.
GTCCAATTTTGTTCTGTAGTCCTGTATTTCAGCTGAAGTGAGTTTTTCCTTCTCCTGAACAATTTTCCTGGCAGTTGTTAACTTGTGTAAACTCAGTTCTTTGGCAATAAATCAGTGGAAACAAAGATTTTATCATTTATCATTCATATTCTATGAAAAATTGCCACAAGATTAAAAGGGTATGTAAACTTGAAGGGGTATGTAAACTTTTGGCCACAACTGTACTCAGAGATCTATGCCCTACAAGTTGGATTAAATCATCTCACAGGCCAGATATGGCCCGCGGGCCGTATGTACGACGCCTCTGATCTACCACTTTAATACTAACTCCAGTCACAAGGTGTCAGTAGAGAAATGATTACTTACTGCCAGGTTGTATAATGTATTGTAAGTAATTCCTATACTACTAATAATAATAATTTTCATAATATATTATATATAATAATTCATCTAAAGAGCTGTTGTAACAAGTGAATTTCTCCATTGTGAGATCAATAAAGTATTATCTTATCTTCATAAGTACTGCAGGGGCTAACCAATAACAACAACCCAATATTACAAACACCAGACAATTTACATTTTAATGAACTCATCTGTAAATTACTTTTATATCTAATGGGTGCTGGGAAACATAGTATGAAAAGTTTTTTCATTTATTTTTAGTGCTGCTCAGAGTAATGAGATATTGATAAAAAAGATACCTCTGGGCTCATTCCTTTTTCTGGACTCAAAGCTACTGTACACATATGAATCAAAAGTTTTCAGCTTATCAACTTTTAAAAGAAAAATAGAGCATCAATGTATTTTTCATTCTACATAGCGTTGTCCCATTTGTCTTGCTTTTGTCTCGCTCTTGTTTTTCTGCATACCATCCCAAGGGTTTTGATAAACCTACTGTCAATTTTAATCTGCTAAGATTAAGTGTATGTTTATTGTGTTAAGTTGCTTGTAAGTGTTAATGGTAATAGACCGATCGGCGCAGCTCAGCTATGACATCTAATTTGTGAAAGTCACTCACGTTGATGAATGCCGTTGACATGAAGCTCACATTTATTACTACTGTAAGCAAACACACTTCCCCTTTGAAATGATTCCTCCTCGATCTGCATTCTGACATTCCCTTTACCTAGAGAAGTATCTTTTTTGGTAATGTTCATGAGATAATGCAATTTCTAACTATAAAATATTTTTTTAAATACTGTTGTGGAGCAGCGAAAACCATTTTCCAGCTTCAATGCAAAAATATGGGTCAACGCAGGCGCTTGAACAAGACATCAAAGAATTTGTCTGACTCCTGACATCCATTATTAAACCCTGATTACCTCTGTGCTAAAGAGGCTATGGTTAGCCTCTTAGCATAAAGTCTTATTTTAAGGTTTCACAACCGTCGTTAATGAAGGATGACTCAGACAGAAGGTTGTTTTGTTGGTAACACGACTTGGATTGGTTGAGAATGAAAGATGCAACTGTTTTTGGAAAGAATAAAACAACAACAAAAATACAGTTAATCAATTTGGTGAAAATCAGTGGAGTGACTTTTAATTTGCAAATGCTTGTGAATACCACTTTGAAACTGTGAGGAAATCTCAAAGTTCACATGAGGCCACCATTGCCATTCATTCATTTGCTTGTTTAATGTAAGTGATAACATTTACAGCTCACCTAGAGGCAGACTCTACTTTATCTACCTCTGCATTCTTTCAGACTGGAGAGAAAGTAACATAACCCCACAAAACATCACAAAAACGACACAGATGTAACTGTGGAAGCCTGTAGATAGTTTTCTAGCTATCATAAGCTAAAGGGTCGTTCACTCGACCCAATTTGGCCTGAGAGGAGCGCGTCGCCTCCCTTATTCTTAATAAGCAACACAAACATGTATTTAATCCAAAGATAAAGCGACACATTTACTACCCGTGTGTACTGTTAAGCAGCTCTGCATGTCACATTTTTGACTCCTGTTAAAACATTGTAAATTAGTTTTTATTCAAACATTTTAGCCTAAACATGTTAATCTACTCGAGTTCTGCTCAAAACTACTACATTTGGAAAAAGATCTGTATTTTTTCATTTTTCTCAAGGTAAATGATCAAATTTCCATTAGAACTTAACTTAACTTTAAAAAAGATTCACTCCTCACCCTTGCCGGCCTCAAACCCATGACCTTTCAGTCCGATGCCCATCGCGTTACCAACACACTACAGAGGCTCTGGAAACTCTAGCTCCGAAGTTATTTAAGTACAATATATTGAAAGTTCAGACGGCTTTAGCTCTATCTGGGAATCGATATACTGGCCTGGGGTGAGGTGTGTTGGGGACGGTTTATGTGTTTTCGGGTTTGTGTGATGGAGGGCTGTTTTTTGAGAAATGTTTGTAAAAACCCTTGATCATCATAGCAACCCTCTCCACACCAACGCAGCCATGATCATCAATACAACTATGTTTCAAAGCAATCAGGGTTTGGACATTTTTCACAGGGGTGGCACCAGTAAAAAAAAATCGAACACAACACATAACAAAGATTCAAGTGCTCAAATCAGGTGCAGAATGTTCAACATTCTTGTTTTCCCGTACGCCCATAGCTTCCATCTGTCCACAGCCAAAAGAAGCTCCTTATACAGCAGTATACAGATCTACTGTATGCTCGCTTTCGTAGGGTTACATAAATATTTCAAATTTGGACCCTGGGTGCTTACTTAAAACTAAAGCTTGTGGCATTTTGGACGGATTACATAGTATGTGAAAGGCCTCAGGTGTTTGGACTGGCGTTTTTAGCAAACATTGAGGATTGCGAGTATATGCTTGATGGATGACGCCTTGTAAACTTCACAGGTAGAAGTGCTGAGGCAACGCGACGTGGCGGAGGTCTGTTTTTGAGTCCATCAACATAGCATGATCTGGTATTATCCCGTAAGCTTGCACAGGATGGCTCTGATTAGTCTTGCATGAAAGGCTAATATGAATTTAACAACCAGGACCAGATGTGCTTTCTCTCTTCTAAAGGACTGAGGACCAAGAAATTCATCAGCACTTAACCTGATTATAGCGAAAAGAGATCAACATTAGTCAGGGGAAGCTTTTTAAGGCAGCCTGCAGACGGACAAGGCTGTTTTGGACATGCTAAAGTGTTATTTCATTGCATCTTTGTATTTGTCCTTGCTTATTGTAATATTTCTTGAGCATCTCTTAGATCTCTTGGGAATTTTTGCACATCTGAACGTCTGGGATGTACAATTACAAGTAGCCAAAGCCAAGAATGTGTTTTCGAGATAAAAAAAATGAGCACCCACATTTGGGCTTTTTGACATTCAGCCATAATCCTGGACATATAAGGGTTTTGAACTCCGAAACCAAACTCGAACCAATCCATCCTTCCACGTATACCATCATTTTTCTTTACTTGTTTTCTCACTGTCACACTTCTTCATCAAAAGCTCTTGCGCACCCCGCCAGTGTTCCCGTCTAAACTGACAAAACCCCCAGTTGGTCTTTCTGTCATGACAAATGTTCAGAAATATATATTTTCGTCCGCGCGGTTTCGTCAGGAGTTAACAGACCTGAAAACGAGACAACAGCGCGTGGCCCGCATTCGTTTTGTGCGCGGCATACTGATTCAAACGGGGAGCCTCGGTGGTTATTGTGAGAAAATCCCTGTTTTTCGGGAATGCGATTGAGGCATTAGTCCAACCGGGCCTGCTGGGGCTGTGAGCCATGTTGCTAAGTTGTCTCAAGCATGGAGAAGCTGCACTTTGCGTACGTCCCCTGTGTGTGGGGCGAGGACAATGAATGAATAAACAGACACAAGTGACACGTTTGTGGAATATTTATGTCCGGGAGCGTGTTTGTTGTGCCCATAAGATGAGGAAGGGGGTTAGGAAGACGCCTCTTATCTAACAACATGTTCCATAACAGTGATAGCAATAATTAATTAATGCCTTTTGGGGTTTTTAAACTCCTCCTAATCTAATTGTTATGAGGGAATATCTGATGACTGTATGGTGGGAGATGGGACAAAGGCGAAACGGGGTGAAATCAAAGCACACATACAAATGCTCATGTATTGTGCATGCAGCATCTGTTGTGTGCAGTCTTCAAATTATAATAATGCACTTCACCTTTGACAGCAGTTTAATTTAATTATGATTTCTGTTGCGCCGTGTTGCATGTAGAACTACAGAGAAAAGGTATTGACAGTTGTATTAATGGGGTATTGTCTGGGCTTTTGTCAGATGCACCTAGGATGACATTGGTTATCTTATGCCTTGTTTAATAGCCAGAAGATTTTGTGCTGAAGACATCTGTTCTTTTCCAAATCTATTAAAAAGCTGTCAATAACTTTATCTGTTTGCATTGTGTAACATGTAACTATATGCACCCAACAGCCACAGATTCAGCGCTGCCCATTGTTGTACATATTCTAGAGTTTGATGTTTTTAAATGTCCCTTATTTGCCAAAGTTCCAAAGAAAAATGAGTTACAGAAATCTAAAATAACATTATTTGCACAGATCTCTTACATTATTCTACTCTAATCTTGTTATACTTTTGCCAGCATGTTAGCAATCACAGATCACTATTTTTTGTTTGTTTGTTATTGAGCAGGCATATAGACCTATAGTAGCATATAGTTTCTTCTTCTTGATAATGTACCACCTTATCGTGGTGGAGGGGTTTGAGCACCTGAATCTAGGACTCTTGGAGCTATGTTGTCTGGGGTTTGCTCCTGGTAGGGTCTCCCATAGCAAACAGGTCAATGTGATCCCCTGCGACTCGGCAACGGATACGCGGAAGAAGATGGATGGATATATTAGTGCTATCTTCTCAAAGTGCTTTGATGTAAATATAGCCTAGAGCAGGGGTGCCCACGGAGGGCCAAACTAGGCAACAGAGGGCCAAATTGCTGGGCAAAGGGCCAAATGCAATAATGTTTCACATGTAAAACCAAATTTAAACAGATCTATCTTCTAATACCCTTTAATAACTGTATGCTTTGGAGTGGGACTTGTTTTGTTTTTAAATATTATTTGATTCTCACTCATTTAAATACTATTTTAACTTATTATCAGAAAATGTATAAAATCGGAATATTCCCCCCACTCTAGTCCAGGTATGTGCAAACTTTTAGATGTGAGGGCCACACTAGCTTTTTACACTTGCCAGGTGGGCCGGACCAGTCATGGTACATACAGTATGTGTTGTGATGATGTAAAACAAGTCTCAAATAGATCACCTAAATACATTTTCAAAGCCAAATAGCAGCAGGTATGATTGATCTTTCTTTATGTCAGAGAAAACATCGCGTTAACCGTTTTTAACCAATGCATATCAGGCTTGGTCATGCTTATGGGGCCAGATTGAAGGCCCTTAGTTTGTCCACCCACCACTCTAGTCGGTGATCTAGTGGGTTTTAAATACACCCCTTCCCTTTCTCATTGCAGACACATACTGAATCTAATCTCACCTCATTTGAGCCGCAATTTCGGTCCACGGTTTTAATCAAAGCCCCGCATTCACTGACCATAGAGGAGCTAAGTGGAGCGCTGTCCGACTGTGGCGATTAATCAACAGTGTTACCTCAGCGGAGTGAACCGTGCGCCGTGTTCATGCTTAAAGCCTGTTTGACAGCGATCACCCTTTGTCACACGACATGGCCGCGGCTCTGACCACAGGCTGTTGACCCCTGAATGATTACACCCTGATTGCCCTTTGCACATTCCTCCAAGCCAAGCATCCCATTCAAACCTTGACAAATTTGGAAGCATTTCGATGCACTAAACTATTGCCCTTAGTTGTTTTTTCCCCCGTCGCTAATGAGAACTTCGCAGCCAAAAGCCGATAGAGATATTTTCCAGTATCCATCACAACCTTGAAACCATTCACAGCCACAAAGCCAAAGTCCCGGTGACAGGCCGTATGCCAACAAAGTGCAGGTCCTCCTTAAATATTCCGCGAACAGCTTGCACAAGTCCAGGAAACGACAGCACGTATGACAGGTTGTGCTGTGATCAAGGTCAATGCTAAAATGGTCAAGAGAAGTGGGGTTTTTCTATTTATTTGAGAGGAGGAATAAATGAGAGGTTGCCTATAGCGGGGGGAATTGTGGATCACAAAGTATGAAGTGAAGGTTGGCAGAAACAGAGCAAGAGAAAGAAATTATTGATGGTTTATTACATGCCATTGATATTCTGCTCGTAATATGTCACCACACGTCAATGGAAGGACACGCTCTTGAGTCACACACAAGCAGCAATCACCCTGAGGTTATTAGTTCTAATTATTTTTTTTGAGAAGAAAACGTTTAAAATTGAAAAGCTCTCAGAAAGTCAAATGAAGTGTATGCACCGTGTCACTGCGCCGGCACCCGACTATTGAATCTTCATTTCCTTTCAAGTAATTGCGTGGCTGGTTTGGCTTGCGTTAGGTGAATTTTTACACAGTGAGCTGGCTCGGTTAGTCTGTTTGCCACAAATGTTTCCGTACTTTGATTTCAAAGACAGTAATCATCTCGGGGAATGAGTCATTGTATGAAATCCGAATCAGGTTGGGAATATACTTAAATCAGGCATAGTTCCTATTCCATGATTTGACGCAGCAGTGCAAGAAGACTTCACACAGAGGGAGCCTTGACATGTGTGCGTGACTGGTTTTGCGATTTCTTTTTCAGTGAAAGTTTGGGCCAAAATCTCAGACAGAAAAAGAATAAAAACAGCATCTTTGCTTGACACTTCGTCTGCTCCCGTGCACCATGCATATTGACAGCACTTGAGCCCTCTTTTATCCGGTTGCAGTGACACTTCCCCCCCCACAAAAAAAAAGAAAGAAAATCTACTCTTTTTTTATGCCCAAAGCAATGCGCAAAAATAGTTTGAAATCTTTTGGGACGAGGCACTGACTTCTCATTTGATTGTCATACCCCACTGAGCAAACAATTTGTGCTTTCATGCAAGACGGTTTTATTAAGTTAACGTGCAAATTCAGAAACAACAAAAGTTACGTCTTAAAAACTCCCACCGAACACCCTTGTATTTTTAGAATCTCTCCTGGCTCTCATATTTTATGCATCCACATGTTCTGCAAATTGCAAAAGGAGGGTGAAGAAATATTTTCTGACTTGCGGCTGGCTCTGTAATCATGGTATTTTGCTGTCACTCCTGAGATGGCACTGGATGGGAAGGTTATTATTAAGTGAAAACGGCCTGTGTGGGCCAGTAAGCTACAGTGGCTCGGTTATCGGTGTGTTCAGGCACTTCTCCAGGACTCAGACAGTGTGAAATTGTCGAGAGGTGAATGCTAAGGCCTGACATTGAGTACATATTTATTGAGGGCAACACAGCTGAACCTCATACCCACTCCTCTTTAACACTTGATTTATTTATAGCCTGAAAAATAAATCCTTACACCTCTCTGACTATTTAAACAGAGATTAAGTTATAGGCTTATATTTTATTCACGTATTTTCCACCTGACTATGCTGTTTACTGTACACCTAATGGACTCACGCGGGCCGGTCCCCCCCCAGCATCCCAAATGTCATTTCCAAGCATAATCTGCAGTGTTTGCTCGATCAGCATACGCGTATCTCCCATTAAAAATAAATTGGATTTCATGTCAATATTAGCCTTATTCTGCCTTGATTTATCTGCACCACCTTTGCATCAACGCTATCTTTGCACAATTGTTCTTATAGCCTAGATGAGCAGTTATCCCACCACTGTGTGCAGCAGAATATCCCTGACCAAGGCATTATATCACGCATCCCAGGGTACAGCCAAAATCGTGGGCTAATTGTGCCGTGTGCACCGCTAGTCCGTAAGATCACCTGCAACGAGATGGAGCATTTACCCCTAAATCACAGGATGCCAGCCAGCTTCTAATTGGAGAACACACACAGACGCACTGTCAAATAAGCTCGGAGGCATTAGGCTGATGAGAGTGCTATAAATGTCAGAGGAAGCCGGGCTCAATATCCTATTTCTGTCTGCGCGTGGTCCACATTTTCATATAGATGTATGGCTGCGAACAGGAAATATGCTAGAAGGTCTGCACGGAGCCTGCACAGGAAGCTCCATTCCACAAGTCCTCGCAACTAGCTGTAATTGGCTTAGGCATTCCACCAAGGATTGCCACTGCACTCCGAATATGCATTGATAAGAACATTTGTATGTTAAAAAAATTGCTATGGCTCTCCAAATCACACTCAATATCAAGCCTGAACTGCTTTCATGATGTGAAATAACCTAATTGTGGGTTTGGCCCAGACATTCATGGCTGGTGTCGTTTCTTTTTGATATAAACTAATATAGGCAATGTATCTTGTAACACACTGGCACAAATATGGGTAATATTATTATACACACTTATATGTACATTTGAAAACTGTCAAGATAAGATAAGATTTCTTTATTGATCTCACAATGGAGAAATGTACAACAGCTCTTAGGACTGGATCACACAGGGGGGTGCAAAAAGTCAGGAAAAGTGCCATCAAAGAAGAAAAATAACAGGTAATAGTAATAAGAATAATAATAAAAAATAAAGATAGTAATGTCTCTTAGCATCTCTCTGTATAAACTATACAAGCATCTCTTATGCACTAAACAAGATGAGAAAAAAAATAATCTCTGGCTCGAATTGTATGAAATGGAGAATAACAATACTGTATCAGAGTAATCATTGCAGGTGAATATATAATAAATGACTGTTTACATTCAGGTGGTTGATTGATAAAGTGACACATACATCATGAAAGATGTTCACGCAGTATTTGCCCGCACAAAATTCACATTTTTGTTGCACCAGCATGTTTATAATACTGTATATTCAGCACTTGTTTTTTTTTTTTTTTTTTTGGCAGCTACACATGTGGTTTACTACTACAGCAGCCTACCTACCAAAATTTGGGGCTATGCACGTGGTCTGTGGGCGTGGTCTATTATGGCTATCCATCTAGCTAACAGCTAAAACCCACGTTGCAGCCATAATGAACAGTTTTATTCTAATGTGAAGTCTGTAACAGATCATTTTGCTTTTCACTTCTCAGAGTTGGCTAATGACAACGTCAACGCGGCAAGTCCCTATGTTTTGTGTGAAAAAACTTTATAGATGCAAAAGGTGCAAAGTCTTTTAAGGACCACAGCTGTCGAGAGATAATGAATACAACTCTCTTGCCAAATGAAATGTGGTTCAATCCGATGTGCCAAATCCAAACAGCTTGATGCCTTAGTTGGTGAAGCTCATTATTAAAACGGAAAAGCCGCGTGTGTCGGGTCTGCAGGGAAAACCACGAAGTGGGACAACAGGATGTCGTCAGGCTGAAACCTGCTATCATCATGACAGTTTTTGATCTTCTATGACTTTTTGTACTCACTTCGCTCCCTCTGGCACTTGCATTGAATGGATCGCCTCTGTTATTTAGCGGGTGTGCCACCTGCCGGTGCGTCACCGTGCTGTAGCCAATCGTGACGCAGAGACTCTGGTGCGCCCTTGGAGATCCCGCTGTGCCTCGTACGACGCTCTTCAATCTGCGGCTCACTGGCTGCAGAAGGTGGTGGACCACGGTAGCTACTATCCGCTAGAGCGTTTCACTTTGACAGAATGGACTTCCTCGCTGCTGTGTCAAACCTGGAGCTGTGACAACTTTGAGTGGATTGCTCCATTCTTGCCTTCTACTAGTTGGCGGCTCCTGACCTACCCATCTCCAAATGTTAAGGTAAGATAGAGGCTATAGAAAGTTTTTTGGCGTTTGTTAAATTAACTCTGACACTTAAAGCCACTCGGTGCCATGATTTTACGCACTTCTTAGTGTACACTTGGTCTTTTTCTTTGAAACTGTAATCATGGATAAAACCCAGCTCCCTGGTTTTGCATATTTTCTCATTTGGTTTTCTTGCCGAGACAAAATGTAGCGAGTGTAAATGTGGGGCAGGAGCTACTGGGGTTTCCCTCAGCATCACCCCTTCTGTCTCCATCGCTCCTCTGCTCCACAACGCTGCACCCTATCATTCCCGGATTGCATATTAAAGTTAATTAAAATCAACAAATTGATGTCCACCGTAACCAAATCAGAAAGTTACATTTGCAAATAAGGACAAACTTATTTTCCAAAGCGGTAGCGCGGGAATCCGTGTCTGTTGTTATGCTATTAATGATCAGACAGAACATGTTTGTTGTTGCCGGCAGATGAAAGAGAATTAAAAGTGGCCTTACATGGCGGTGTCTGCTCTCATTAATGGGGGATCGTGATTATTTCTGATGTCCCTAGAAGGTTAGGTGAAGGAATGTTCCCTGTGAGACCTGGGGGTACTTTGACATTGTCCTGGATAATGATCTAAAGCAGAGCAAAATGGCATCTGTGCCATGGTGCAAATGTTTTCATTCAGTCCCTGGCCACAGTTATTCATCAAAGTTTGACAAACACATAGGCACACAGTTCATTACCAGAAGCTCCCAAGTTTAATGTTGCATATATCAATAATGTATCATGTTTTTATATCAATATATCAACAAAGCCACAGTGCAGCGCTGCCAAGTGACAGTAAACGCACCGTCTTTAAAAGGTGAGCAGGAATGTGTTTGGATTATGACTTTCCATTGCTCGCTCTCAATGGGAGAGGACATCCACATGAGGGAGAGAAAGGTGAACTGCAGCCTACCCTTGAGTGTGATGTATTGTTTTAGCCCCAGTCAATATCACTTGAGTAATGTTTTTCTTCATGTTTTTCTGGCGTGATAGATGGTTGTGTTGTGCATGATGCTTCCCCGTTATTGATCATCGTTATGACTTTTCTTATGGGGCCGTGGGTGGAGGGCACTCTGCCGCTGCTGACCATCCTGATGCTCTGAATTCAATATAAATATGCACTTCAGAGCTGGACACATTTGACTACCGCAGCAGCTCTTCATAATGTGATTCGCTGTTTTACTACGACTGGTGCAAAAAAAGGATTTGGTGAAGAAGTGTTGCAATTTTGGTCCAGATGGCTGGAATCAAAACTGCTTAAGGCAATTTTAACTTCTCATCCAATTCTGCCTTTTGCTTTTGTTTATGTGCGACAGATGTTTTGGGAAAACAAGAGGCGAAATATTACAGCACTCTGCAGCTTTCACACTGTAATACTTGTTCTTTTCCTATGCAAAGTTTCAACTGCAAAAAGCTCATATCTTAGTTAAGTATTCTAGAAATTAGTTAGTAATTTCTTGAAATCAGTACATTTGTCCTTGGTTTGAGAAACTAATTTCAAGATACTTGTCCATGGGGCAAGATTTTTACACTTGAATTAGGCAAGACACCAATAACAATCTTATTTCAAGTTACTTTTGTTTCATTTTGAGTGTGTTGAGGCCCCATGGACAAGCATCTTGAAATTAGTTTCTCAAACCAAGGACAAATGTACTTATTTCAGGAAAAGGTAACTCATTCCTAGATTACTTAATTTACTAAGATATGACTTTTAGCCTTGGTTGCCTCTCTTCCTGACCAATTGATGATTTGACTGATCTTGGAGCTAAACCCATAAATCATTTCTCTACAAACAAACAGCTTTTAAAATAAAGCACATCAGCCCGCAGTAGTGAACGAGAGTTGTTTTATGATCCAAAGAAAGCCCCCTCAGGCCGGCAGCGCGTAGGGGCAGGCTCTGAAACTATAGGGGCTACTTTTAGTGCTGGCAATCGGAGACATGGATAGGTATTTTATGGGAGTCAGCTGGCCAAACAGACGGGCTAACTCCCCCATTGGGTTTCATTAGCGCTCGTCTTGATGTCTGAATCTTCTTTAATCCACTTTCACAGCCATGCAGATCGCACAAGTGCAACCCAGCCCCCCCCCATCTATCTTTAGCCAACCACGTGGGCTAAACTTTTTCCATTCAAGTTTAATTATTAAAACAATAACAGCAATTCCCCATATTGCCGGCCGCAAACTCTCTCTCTCTGCTAAATGCGCTTCCCCTGCAGAGTGATGGTCTGCCGGTAATGCGGGCATCAGATAGAGCCGCGCCAATTAGTGTCCGGAGAGTCGGCTTGCCCTTGCGCCGATATATTTCAAGCTGAATTGGATTTGGGCCCCGCTGCCTGAGGTGCGGTTACAGTAAAGTCCTCCGAGGTGAGTGCCTCAGCTGTCTGTCACTGTCCCCGTCTGTCTTTGTTGTTATTGCTACTGTTGTCGTGCCGCGTCTGTAGCATCTGTTAAGCTTCGCAGACAGTGCCCGGGAAAGACACTGACAAACCCCGTCGGCTTGATGAGCAGCTTGGATACACCGGGAGTCTGTGCTACGCTCTCGCTGTTCAGAATCATTTGGCAGCGCGGTTTTGCAGCAGCGACGTGTAAATGCAGTTTTTCCAGCGCGTAACGGCGTTTTGTTTTACTTCTTCAGTTTGTCGTGTGCTTTTGCAAAGGGTCACTAAAAGGCACTGCAAAACTGGTGGTATTTCAGGACTTGTTTTGTCGTTCAAGATGCTTTGTGCTTTGTTTTGCAGAGGACTGTATCGCCTACATGACTGCAACTGTTGCGTTTCGCACACAGCACTTGTCATTTTTAGGTTACATTCATGTTACGGAATTCTATCTCGGTTGGATGGCAGGGGCTAATACAACTCTATGGGAGGGAAACAGGTTTTGAAAGAAATGTCCGAAAAGAAAATTGACAAATGCTGTACTTGAGCTGTATTTGATAGTGATTGGATTCACAGACCTGCTGTATAATTCTTATGGCTGAATGTCCTTCCTACTGGGCAGCATTACGCACATGTTTGTGAATATTGTCAGCACTTTTGTTCACCTTTATGAGGAAAGAATTGAAGAGTTCATTTGCAAAAACAGCTATCTCCGTTTTGAAGTTTTTGCAAAAATGTTTTAGATTTTGATTACCATACTCTATAGGTGACACCAGTGAAAGTAAAGATGAATTAGTTTGATCAATAACAAGTGATTTCATATTTTGTATGTGCAAAAGTAGATCTGGTCATTAAAATCACAGCTCCACAAAGAGAAAATTACAAGCTTATGTTGATTTTTGTTAATGGCACTTATCTGTTTTTGCAAATGAACTCCTCAATTAGACCTTAGTTCATACGTGCTGACAGAGAGGGCATTGGACTTTGTTTTTGCTTCATGTGATTTGGCACAGGAGTTACAGAGAAATTAGCAACAACTAAAGGTGCTCACGCACTAGAGGGTTTTAAATCTTTTGAGACTAAAGATCTGTGCACAGACCACACACACTTAAGGACAGACATGAGGACACACACACACACACACACACACACACACACACACACACACACACACACACACACACACACACACACACACACACACACACACACACACACACACACACACACACACACACACACA
>OMNZ01110605.1:0-14131 GCA_900303255.1 Lesueurigobius sanzi
CTAATCTAGATACATCTAGGATACATCTATCTGAGCGTGGTTTGGTTGAATTCTTATTTGGGTTGCGGCTTAGACACCAAAGTTGAGAACCACTGATTTAGATGTCTTCAGAGAGTGGAACATGAGAGAGCTAGGCTTATGCATAGGGTGACCAGACGTCCCAGTTTACCCGGGACAGTCCCAGTTTGGAGCCCTCTGTCCCATGTCCCTGTGAATTTATCTGAAACCATTCATTTGTCCCAGTTTTACACAACCTCTGTCCCAGTTGTCCCGGTTTTTCAGCCAGTGCCATGTCCAAAGCCGCATATTTACTTGATACTTCATGATTTTTGACCAAGGCAAAAAATGTGACAAAAAAATGCAGAAAGAAAAATGACCAAAAAATAAGAAAACACAGGAAAAAATATGAAAAAATGTGAAAAAGCAATAAAAATGTGAGAAAAATGACAAAAAAGGAAGAAGAAATACAATGATGGTGGTGGAAATGGATGATGATGATAAAAAATGGAAAAAATTATGACAAAAAGATGACAAAAATCACTAAAAATATATAAGAAAAATTGTGAAAAAAGATGAAAACAAAAAAAAAAACAATTTTTTGTTCCAGTTTTAATTGTGAAAAATCTGGGCACCCTACTTACGCAGTATTTGTGTCCGTCAGTTCATTAAATAAATTAATAATCATATGTACATGATTAACTATATTTTGAATTTAAGATGCTGTTGAAATTTGAATACTGTAATGACCAATATTACAAAAACACACTTTGTTGTCGTTTAGGCTTGATCATGGTAACTCTATTGCAACTAATTTGTCTTGCTGATATGAACTTTGCCAACACTTAGAACTAAATACAACAAGCACAGGCCACTACTCATGCCACTCACACCCATGTCCACGTCGCAAACAACCCTCTAATGATAAATGGTGGTTAAAAGGTGCAAACTTTACGAGCGCCTGGTTGCATTAGCGCAGCATTAGCGCAGCATTAGCGTAGCATTAGCAGGGCGCGCGTGTGTTCTCCATGTGTGACGTGATTAAGGAGTGATGAGTGCTCGACATGACAGGGCTGCAGCTGGAGGAAGTCATTCATTGGACCAGCTGACCTCCCCCAAAGCTCCCGGCCGATACCCCAGAGCAGCGAGGGCCCTACTGGGGGGGAACAGCAGTCCACAAAGCCCCCTGGTATGGTGTCAATGCGGCGGACTGACCGGAGATATATGAAGGCATCCACTGGGTCACATGCTACACAGTGTCACAGCAGGCCCAGGCTTTCATGATTTACCACAGACATCACTGGAGGTATGACATATGGAATGGGGAATCTTAAAAGTGAGCTGCGGGAAAATGGCAAATTGGAAAGATCATGCAGAAAATAATAATAAATTACATGACAAACTGGATTGTCAAAAACAATCTTCCTACTGAACACATGAGCTAGGTTACCAGGTCCTCGGTGTTAGGCAACTTTTCAAGCTTTTCTGTGTAAAATGGGCTATATTTACCTAAATCTTAATCAAAATCATAATTTCAAATTGTAATATCTCAAATCCAAGGCAATAGAGTGCTTACACGTGATGTCACCTATCCAAAGTCACTATAGATCAGACAGAGAAGATAATTTGCAGTATTACCGTTTACCCAAAGTCGTGCAGAATCAGAGAAAGCAGACAGAACAATAATCTAAACATTATCTAAAGAAAGAGGAAAGAAAGAGAGATTGTGGATTGCAAGCCTCTATCCGAATTTGAATAGGAAAAATCTGGATAACTCATTTTGTTGCGGGTACGTATTTTGATATTTGTGTATTTGCTTTTATTCAACTGTTAGCAATTATTTGTAGTAAAAATGCTTTTCTTTGCTATTTCATGCATGTGTGTAACAATTGCAGGGCTATAACTGTATAACTTGAAATATAACAACTAATGTCTGTTTAGTGTAAAGAGAATGGCATCAAATATCGATTGGACTAACTTCCAGGAGGCAAGATAGCAATTCTCCACTGAACAAACTGGGATCCATGTCGTGTGGATGTTCTCTGCCGATTAACTTGAGTTTGCTCATGTAACGATCTTTTTCGTTGGCGGCTAGTCTTTCTCTGTATATCTGGTCAACTGTGTGCTAAGTTTTGGAGTGCGATATGTCAAGGGTTTATAATTGTATACAGCGTCTCGTTAAGTGGAGTGAGCTACAGTGTATCCCCGTCATGGCGGCGCATCCTGGTCTTCGCCAGATTTATGCCGTTGGTGAAACCTACCTATTGGAGTTGCTTTTTTAGTGCGAGATGAGAGGGAGAAAGGGGCGGTCCCTGATCCTCGAAGGGGTGCAGCAGTGACTCCAAAATACATTGTATTTTGGGCAGGTTTTCATATATTTTAGGGTTGGTTTGACTACTAATATCTGACAACCTTTGTACACATGTGTGCTTAAAGGTTAGAGTGACCAGATGTCCCATGTCCCTGTGAATTTCTCCAAAACCATCAGATGTCCCAGTTTCATACAACCTCTGTCCCAGGTGTCCCAGTTTTTTCACCAGTGCCATGTCCGAAGCAGCGTTTTTTTACTTGAAACATAATATACTAACATAATAACTTTTGGCCATGAGTGCGCCACTGAACCAATTAAAAAGCCCAAAAGTATCACTTCAGTGTTTATTGGTCGATATATAATTGTTAAACTTTGGAGGAAAAGTCACTGTTGGGTTTCCCCCACAAATTCACATTTTTGTCCCAGTTTTTAATACGAAAAATCTGGTCACCCTACAGGTACATTTCGGATTCTACTTATTCTACTTATACAAAACATGCTCCTAATGACCAGACACAGAAAATGCTAATTTTGCAGTGGGTAATCAAAGAATGGATTTGGCTGAGGACCTATCCTATTTAGATCTTCTATTTGGCTGCATTTAGTCACCGTCTCCATGGAGACGAGCTGGAGACGTCCCCGCTCCCAATAAAGTCAGGTCTTAGGAGAAGCGAGCCACTCACAGCAAAGACACATGTTTGTTTATTCATTTTTTTGGTATTTTTCCAACAATAAAAATATCTGTAATGAAATAGATGCTTGTATTTTATTCTAATTATTGGGTGAAATGTTACGCGGTGTACCTGAAATAATGAAGGCCTGATACCTTACTTATATCAGGTTTAACCTCAAAACAACCCATATGACTTACAGTATCGTTCCATTTACCTGAAGTCTTAACCAATCAGTTAAACAGATGGAGTGTCATATCCTGGGTCCGCGATATGAGACCCGCGACACCCGCGTCGCTGACGACTTTATCTCTGCGAGTAAATGTCCCATGTCCTTCTAGGCCTCCAGGGGGCGATCTGAAGTGAAGTGAAGCGCTTTATTTGTCATTATACAATGTACAACGAAATTACATAGATCAGATGGAGGGTAGATCCTGAGCCGCTGCAACTCCGTGCACCGCCATTGTGGACCAACCTGACCAGCATTATCTACGAAGTCCTACGAGGTAGCCATGTTTGTCTATCCACGAAGTCCTCCGAGGTAGCCATGTTTGTTTATCTACGAAGTCCTCCGAGGTAGCGATGTAAGGTCGTTGAAAATTCGTGTCAAAAAGTGCTAAGTTAGCATTAGCTAAAACTGCTGACTCTGCACTTTACAAAATCGCCCAGGGATTCAAAATGGTACTAGATAAAAACTTGGGGGTTTTTTGTCTGAAAACTTGACTTCTTCATCCTGAAAATGTGTTTCTGGTCAGCTGCTATCTTGTTTTCTGTTTATATAGAACATGGAGGACTAAAGTATGGAGTAAGATTTGTGCCAAAAATGAGCACAACTATGTCATAGCATTTAATTAATTTTTTTCTTTTGTTTTTTCCCTCAAAAATGTGAATATATGGTGAATAAACATAGATTTCACATAGAAGGTCAGGTTTATAGCCTTCTGTTTATAGAAGCATATTTTAGTGGAATAATAATCAAATAGTGTTATGAGCGCCTACATTTTTTTGTTACTTTTGTCAAAAATAAACATTTCTACAGTAACTACAGCCTTTATCTTCCATCTCCTGGGCCAGGTCTAACCCACAAAACATTTTCTAATGTCCACAGCCATATACATTGATTTTTTGCATATAGGGAAAGTGAGGTGAGAAATAAAACATTTTTTGGTTGTTTTTCTGCTTCTATCATGATTACTTCATTGATATGAGTCTACTACAGCATTCAGATGATACTAGTTCAATTTGTTCTGAAAAGAAAGAGTCCAAGCACTTGATGGTGCACCATTAGGAGGTGTTTCAGAAGCAATAAAACAAAAAAATACCAGGCGAAAATAACAGAGGGTTAATTATACTTGATGATATAAATTAGACAGAAATGTGCCTAAATCCACGTAAACAGTGAGGGATAAGACTGTCCACGAACATGAGAGAGAACGTTGATCTCAGCTGCAGTGCTTTACAAACTGAGCTATCCATTTGAAGCGGATGACTTTGACAAAAAATGAAATAGTCTTTATTTAAACTTATGTGGAGCGGCCAACCACAAAAAAAACACTTCCTTTTCACACAACTTTAAAAACAGTTACACCATCATTAGCATTTAAGTGTATTGTCATTGTTGACAAGAGCCTGCTGACGCAAATGGGTGTTAATAACTTTTTGTAAGATGAAGTAACTATTACTCATGTTCAATCTCCCAAAGTTAACTGCGGCGCCCCGTCACATGATGTAAGTTTGTGTGCGTGGGAACTCCTCTGCAGTGGGCCATTGTTCTGAGGCTCAGTGTCAGGCCTCATACACTCATGTGCAGTTCTGCTTGTCCGGGATCAGGCTCTCCTTGTGCTACGGCTGTCCCCTCCGCTCGCTCCGTCTCCCCCTTCGGCCCGCTGTCATTCAGGTGCCCCTCTCTGCGTCTCTATGTGTGGGAGAGCTTTGTGACACTCGCCTCATCTCCTGCTTTGATCCCCTAATTGATTGACTACAGAGGTATAGGGATAAACAGTCACCCCTCTGCAGTGCCTTAGATAAGTGAAGGGGCCCGGGCTATAGTGTGCCATATTTGACTATTCGGACGCGACATAGAGGCCATTGAAGGTACCTCTCCTCCACGCTTCTTTACCGCTCCCGGGCTGTGTCCTTAGGGTTCTCATGGCCAAAGGGGGCTGTAGACTGGAGGTAATGGGTTTGTTTAGATCACAGCGAAATGGAAATGTGGAAAGCCTCGAAGTGGCGAACCAGGAGTCTTCAGCAGGTCCTATCTCGCGCGCAGGGAGGCAGCAGGAGCGATAGATAGAGCAGTCACCGCCTCAGCCTCAGCGCACGGTCACAGTCCGAGCCGCATGGGGAAAATAAGCCGTGCAAATATGGTATAGCCGCGCCGATTCTGATCACATTTAGGACCAGAGAGAAAGAAGGAGGTCGGGGACAGATGAGGAGCCTGAGAGAAAGTCCACCAAAAAGTGTTATGAATGTTAAATATTCAGCCACCCTGTTGTAAGGGTGAGACACAGCAGTCAATATGGGGAAATGATTGCATTGAAAGATAGATCACTGACATAAATATGAGAAAAATGTATTGTAATGTTTCTTTCATTTGAAGTTCTTAAACAAAATAAAGCATTTTATTAGTAAAAAAAAAAAATTGCTTTAAAAAATGCATGACCAAAGCTACATTTAAGTACGATTTTACTTTATTTTCTTGACATATAACTTACAAAGATTTGCTCAGAGAGGAATTTTGGATATTATACTGTATATTGGAGATTTTGGATATCTTGTTTAGATTTCGAATAAGCTAGTTATTAGTGAAAGAAAATCTATTTCGCCTTGCTTTTTGGATTTCAAAACTCCATAAATTAGGCTATCTAAAAATTGCATCTGAGAAAACCTTTATATAGTTTCGTCCAAAATATTCTTAAGCCCAAGACCGAGAAGTTTAGAATCTGTAGGAGCTACGAAAGTGTACATTTGGTCACAACAACATGAGAAAAATGCATTTTGAGAATTTGAATTTACAATTTCCCATATAATTCTATACAGAAACTATTATCTGGAGTTGATTATGTGCGATAATTCAACACTTTATTGTGAAAATCAGGCAATTTATTCGTTTCCAGGTGAAACTGGCTAACACTTGCAAATATTGGTGAATAAAAATGCGTATTACCAAAATGTTTTCAAATAATTACTCTTTGGATATTTTATTTGAGTCAACTATGGTGTGAGCAAGGTTAGGCCAAAGACTTAATCCATGTGCAATAAAATCAATGTTTCCGTTATTTTAAAAAAAGAGCCAAATGATTTAAGTCCACGCCATTTTTAGCATCTAGAACACACGCACTAGTTAATATCCAAAACTGTTTCATATTTCAAAAGTGTACTCAAATAACTCTGGAGTGATCTGCCGCAGATATGATAATGATATTCTAATTCTGTAAATCTGTCTTCTTTGGGGCGAGTTGCGAGCCGTGTGCAGGTATGCTAAGAAATGATTAAGCGATGCTCTGGGGGTCTGGGTTTTTATTCTTCGAGATTATGTGTCACAGGGAGTAAAAAGCTCCCAGCTGTCTCACTGAAAGCACTTACAGTATAATAATCCCACAAATCCTGTAATTATGCCAGCATACGGCGTGTACCTGAGCCCCGCTTTGTGCTCGTCACTGCCACAGACACTGGGGCACAGCTTGCAGCGCGCAGATCTGCTCCCGGCTGCTTTGCATAGGCAGCAAATCTTATTTTCAGAACATTTGGGGGTATTTCAGATTTCATGCTTGGCCCTCTGAGGAATTATTGATAGATCGTCTGCAGCGGGGAAGGGGAAAGCAATGAGGGCTCGTCACAACTCAATTACTATAAGTTCACATATTGGGATTATTGATAGAGGAGAGACTGTTCATTTTGAGACCTTGTTTTTGTGCAGGATGACACGTTGTTAAAGGTGCGGTGTATTATTGCCTGAAGCTCCAGCAAGACAAGGTTTTAACACCACAAATATAGGTACAAAAATGTTATTCACATGTGCAGCACTTTGGATAGTCTTGATTGTAAAATGTACTATGTTACATATTACTGTTTCAAAAATGTAATTGAGTTACACAACTTTAAGTTACTTTTGTTTTCGTTTCTATTGGCTAAATATAAACCGAAAATAGTGAGAATAATGCCACAGTAAAAGTGCAGTCAAAGATTTCCTTTTCCTCAGTCGTCCACATTCTTAAGTGTTTAGTTTTGATGACGTTAGCTACACAAGCCTCTTTCGATACACTTGAACTTGATTTGGTGCTGTATCTCATTTGGGAGGAGTTGCACTTGTAACTTGAGTTACTTCAAATGTAATGACTAATATATTACTGTATTTTGGTATTTTGTTAAAGTTATGTCCACACTCACATTTACTGCTAATCTGTAATTAACCATTTATGTTGCTGTCTCGTATTGTGTTAAATTACTATTTTATTAGATTTTTTTATCTTATTCTATTTTTATGCATGCCTTCTAGTTATATCCTTTTTTCCCCATAGTTTATTATTTATCTTTATGACAAGTTTATGTTTCATGTTGCATGAGTACGGCAAAGAAAGTTCCTAGTCTGTGAAACCTTCATTGACAATGGCAATAAACTCTATTCTGATTCTGATATATTAGATTCCTCAGTAATATATTTCTGTGACTAGTTACTTTTGTAATACATTACCCCCGACACTGGAAATGTACTATAGAAATAAAGTTGGATTGGAAAAATTGTATTATTCTTTTAATCATAAGTGACTGATTCTTGCGAATCCCACCTCATGCAATTTGCTAAATTGCATGAAGTGTCCTATATCAAGTTTACGCATGAAGTGTGTAAACTTGATATAGTCCATTGGTCAATACAAGGTTATAGAGATTATTTTATAAGCAATCTATGCAATCTTGATTCAACTTAATATCACTTTTAACAGCAGCTAGAACTGCCACTTTCTATCTACAGACAGTTACACTGTTGGCAAGTGTCAAATACTCATCATAAATTCAAGACTAATCTTCATCCTCCATCGTGTGGCTGTAATTGAGATGGAGGTGTCCATTTAACCAGGCTTGTGACTGGCACACACCTCTTTTCGATGCAATGTTTGGAATAGCTCAATTCTGAACGAGCCAGTGACAAGTGTAGACCAAACAGGAGATGATCTATTTTATGTGTTTTATGTGTTTCTTTATCATACTGTATTATCTCTTATTTCAAAATAAAAACATACCATTTCCAGTGATGTTTGAAAAGGCTTTCACAATGCACATAATAAAGGAGAGACAGTGTTGCAGCCGAGTTCTAATCTAAGAGGAGAAAATGAGATGGATAGATAAAACTCTGGTGCCATTTCCATTGATAGTCTGAGCTGGTCCCAAACTAATTAATATTAATAAGAGAATGGAGATGAGTCTGTGAGTCAGGCTGCTGTGTGCAGTCAGTCAGGAGCTCATATAGCTCAGCCCCTCTGCACAAGAGGCTCTAAACAGGCGTGACGCAGGGCCACGGACCGCTATACACACACACACACCATTTTTATAGATAATAGCCTATCACGCAGGATACAATTTAAATTAAAAAATGCAATTTTCACCTTGAAATGAACAAATGATTACAATTTCTATACAAATTAAGGCATCCAGGCTGTGCCTCAGTACTGTGCCAGGGCCATGAAACCTGACATAATTAGCATGAAATACATTTTCAAATATTTGTATTTTGTCCATCGCTTTAAAACATGCTCCTGTGCCTTCAGTGGGTTTGTGATCTCACCTTCTGGGGAAAGACATAAAAAAAGAGGGAGAATCGTGTGAGATGAAAAGCTCTTCAACAGGAGAGATAAAAATGTGTAAAAAAAAACAACCTCCCATACACAGAGCAAATCAGCGGCGCTCAGCCCGGGCCCCCGCGGCTATCTCTAAAAGCCAAATTACTCTGTTATCGCTGGGATCAGATCGGCGTTATCTGCTCCGGAGATAGGCCCCTCTCTCTCCTTTTCTGCCTCGCGCTCATCGCCAGAACGTCTATTTATTTGTGATTACAGACAGCCTTTGAATAAAAGATGTTTGTGCGGCAGATCCAAAGTTTGGGTGTATTCTGAACTCTTGTGGAGGTGCGGGCAGGGGCAGACAGGAGCAGAACACCTGATTGTGGGCGGTGCTGCCAGGGCTGGTCTGCCGCTGAGCCCACGATCAAAGTGTAGCCGATGGGAACCAGGAGACAAGAGGCAAAACTTCTCAGACTTTTCTTCAGATCGTGTGTGCGGCTTTCTGTGGGATATGGGAGATAGAGAGGGGTCCGACCGACTTTGAACCACAAAGCATATAAAGTTTGGGCTCTGTTTTGTCATAGGCTTCTGGGGTGGTCAAGGAGGCTATGAATACAAAGTTTATTTCGGGTTAATTCCTATTGGTTGTTTTCAAACAACCAATCGGCAATGAGGCACACAGGATGACCAGGCATTTCACAAATGTTGAATCTGCAAAATTCACATCCCACCAGCGTTCATTTTGAAATTTAGAATGAATTTTGGTCTTGGTCTTCTGATGAAAAGTCTATTCGTTTTCTGTCTGTCTGTCCTTCAGGACAGTATCTTGGATGCTTGGATCTTTATATTTAATCCCTTAGTGTCCAAAAGCTGCTATAGTCTTCATAACCTACTTTATATTTAGTTCTTAGATTATTTAGTTTAGTTACTTTTAGTTTTAAAGAAAATATGATAATCCCTCGAGAAATACAGTAAAACAACTTCATCATTTTAACAGTATAATTATTTTAATATGAATGATTTTAAGTACAGTGTAATAAGTGAATTTCTCCTTTGTGAGATCAATAAGTCTTATTTTCTTATGGTATCTTTTAGCACTAAAGCATTGATACTGTTCTTTCTCTAATTTTGAGCATGATCTAACCAACATTTAAAACAGGAGTCAGGCGTCTTACTTCTACCATTGTACTCAATTCTAAATGTCACCTGTTGATCACATCACGCACATAATCACTTCTACAACCAGTTCAGCATGGCTCGTTCTCTGGCCTCTGTGTGAACATCCTCGTCCTGTTGACCCCTGTGCTGGCCCTTGTGTGCTCTATACTAACTACACAGGTAGATTCATTCATTCCGACTCATGTGCAGAGCTTCAGCATCGCAGTAGTTTGGGTTTGTGGTTCCCCAGTGGTCCCAGTGGATGTGCTTCCCGCTAAAATGGCACA
Organism: Lesueurigobius sanzi; assembly: GCA_900303255.1. NCBI lineage: Eukaryota > Metazoa > Chordata > Actinopteri > Gobiiformes > Gobiidae > Lesueurigobius > Lesueurigobius sanzi. The sequence goes on from OMNZ01110605.1 coordinate 10,202, forward strand.
TGAGAGGTGGCTCGAAACAGAATCAGATTGGATTTTATTGACATTGTCTGTGAAAGGACTCACAAACTACAGGAATTTCCTTCGGTGCAATCGTGCAACATGAAACATAAAACTTGTAAAAGTGATTTAATAATAAACCATAAAGGATGATAAAACTTATAAGGGCATTCATAGGGTTAAACAATAGATTAAGAAAAAACTATGATAAAATAGCAAATTTAACATAAAACTGCTGCATGGATGGGTGGAAATACAGAGCAGTGCCTGGTCAGGGGTTCCCAAACCTTTAGCCGCAACCCCAAAAAAAACCTTACTTAAAAGGTTTTTGATGCTTACGCAGTATAGCATTCAGCGAAACTTTAAAAAAAACATCTGGTTTAATAATATGGATTTACGTTTACTTTGTAATTTGATCATTATTCATTTATATACTGTTTTCAATCAGAATGTTATTAAGAATAGAGTCAATATCTTGCTATTTAATGGCATGAAATCATCTTGGAGACCCCCTCTCTTTAGGCTACTTTAGTTTGTGTATAATTCATTCATTTGTACAGTTTCCTGGCCCATCTAACTGGCAGCAGCATAGTCTGGTCTTTGAATGTCTGTCCAACTATAACCTGTATTTACCTTTTTTATTTATTTATTTTTATTTGACCTTTATTTAACCAGGAAAGTCCCACTGAGATTAAGAATCTCTTTTTCAGGGGAGACCTGACCCCAGAGGGGATCCTATTGTACATGTTTTTAGTGAACTTGCAATGGGGGCCGCCATCTTGTGTTTTTGATCAAACTGCCGGTCTGACTTGAGCTGATATTGTAATGATGGTGCCATATGTTACATTTACAACAAACTGCTGTGTAAATACAGTTGTGCTCAAAAGTTTATATACCTTTTTAATCTTTTGGTCATTTTTCATAGAATATGAATGATAACACAAAGATCTTTTTTTCACTCATGGTTAGTGGTTGTGCGAAGCCATTTATTGTCAAAGAATTGAATTTACTCTTTTGAAATCATAATGAAACAGAAACTACTCAATTGTCCCTGATCTAATGTTTATGACCTTCAACAACTGCCAGGGAAAACTCACTTCAGCTGAAATACAGGACTCTCTGAAAACATTGGATGTTTGTTTCAAGATGCACAATATGCAAACTTTTGATCAGGAACATTTGGCTAGTTTCTAGTTGAAATGTGTAAACAAACAGGTTTTTTTTTTTTTACAATAAATGGCTTCATGCGACCACTAACCATGAGTGAAATATGCATAAGTTTACATACCCTGACATTCTGTAACCTTGTATTGTAAACATTTGAGTACAACTGTATATCGATCAGCTTTAGACCTTTAGAGTTCCTAACAGACAATTCTCCCATTAGAGTGACAACAAAAAGTGATAATATCGCCAAATTGTAGTTTTAGGTCACTTTTTCCCACTGAAACTAAACCTGAGCCACGCAGACTTGCTCATTCCCATTTTATTTATAACAATGGAAATCCCAGCAAACAGGAAGTGCTAAGACAAAGAGGAAACAAAAGTGGGCGGGGCTGAATAAGGTGAATAGGGCTTTGGGATGTGATGTCACGCAATAGGGCGTGGCCAGCAGATTGTGTGCCTTGAGAGGCCAAACAGCTAACTGTAGAGTTAAAGGACGGTAGAGAAATACCTTCATGATCATGGTTAGGACCTTTGTGCCGTTGATTGCAATAGGACGCACAACAAGCGAGGGAATAAGTTTGAAAATGGCCTGTTTTTTCATTGTTTTGTGGCCTTTAAAAATGGCGCCAACAATGTCAGTTCCAAAGCCTTATTGTATGGACTGAACATACTTTACAATTGGTGAAACAAATAAATTCTTAACTAGTCCCCCTTTTCAATGAAACTTACCTGTGCGTAAACTCTCGGTTCAGACACTTGCACTTTAACTTCCCCTCCTGCGCCTTCATCCCTCCTCCTCATCCTCAGCTCTATCTGTTGCCAGCGAGTCGCACATCAGATTTCAATAGTTGACCTCCTAATGCCGGGGTCAGCGCAGCACCGGCACCGATTTCACACTCAAGATGAAAGGGAAATGAACAGTGAGGACGCGGGGTGACACGGGGGGGCCGGGGGGCGGGGCAAGCGAACTGACCAACGCCGGGACGCCCCAGGACTCTCTGCTCCAATGCCCCCTCTCTCCTCTCAGGACGGTCCCGGAGCAAGAGAGAGGACACACTTAGTCGCCTGTGTCACAAAGGCTGGGACCTCTGACCAAGGTTATAGATTTTATTTGCAGGTGAACAGGGAGAACATGTAGGAGAGGTATCGATTTGAAACTTTTGTGGATAAAAGGATTTATTGCAAGTTTTTTGATTATCCCCGGCACTCCACAGATGATCAAATGAAGGGCACCGTATAGCATCACCAACATAAAAATAAATAATAAAACTATCTGTTAGTCAATATACAGTAATACACAAAACAGTCAAAAGTTGTCTTGTACTTGACATTTATACATTTGTTTATTTGGTTGGGAGAGTGTATGGCAATGAACACACAGATCGGACAGATCTTTAGTCTCAAAAGATTAAAAATCCTCTAGTGTGTGGGCACCTTTACTGTGTAGTGAATCTTGGGGCTGGTGGTTTGATCCTATACCACTGACCAGTGTCTGTAAATGTGTAGGCTGTGGATGGAAAGGTGTATGGCAGTTGTGGCAAGAAAATAACTTAATTACGAGTGACAAAGGAGTGAATGAAATCTGTAATGTATGTAAAGTGCTTTGGGAGTCTGACATAAATCCAAGTTATTATTTTTAAGACACTCATTTTCTAATGTTCAGTTAGCTTAGTTGTCAACTCTAACACATGTTCAGCACACACAGCGTGACAGTGGCACCGGTGGTAGAGCGGGGTCAGAGGTTCAAATCACGGCTCCTGCAAGTGCAAACTGTTGTAGTGTCCTTGGACAAGACACTTCACCCACATTGGCTAGAGCTTTGAGTTCCTATAGGAAGAAAAGCGCTAAGTAATAAAAGTAAAATCGAATCAAAACGTCTGGTGCAAAAATGTATTATTTACAGAGCGGTATTAATCACAATAGAGTGCAGCAGAGGAAGAGACGGGGAGAATTCAGCTTCCTGGCAGCCTGATCAAGCTGACTGTCAGACCTAACACAGATCTAGAGCCGGCTCCTTGATGGCAGGACTGTAAAGACTGTGAGATATATTTGGCCTGGGCCCGCCCATACTGCCTGTGACGCTTCACAAAATTTCATGACCAAGTCAGTCTGGCCAAGTTGCTCATCTCTGCCATTTCAAATCTCCCCAGGAATGGGGGCCAATTAAAATGTAGCATTTCTAATGGCTCGATTGAGGCGTGGTCTGATTGGTTGAAGCTTCCAAGTAGCACACAGAGGCATTTCATAGAGGCGGGTTAAGCCCGCCCTCTGGGAAACAGTTTTACCAGGCAACTTGGCCAGACTACAATCACAGAGCTATTATTAGATATATTATTACTTTAAATAGTCTTCATCATTTAAATGTGTACAGTTGTGCTCATAAGTTTACATACCCTTTGAATCTTTTGCCCATTTTTCATAGAATATGAATGATAACACAGAAATCTGTTTCCCACTCATGGTTAGTGGTTGTGTGAAGCCATTTATTGCCAAAGAACTGAGTTTACTCTTTTGAAATCATAATGAAACATAAACTACTCAAATGTCCCTGATCTAACATTTACATGACCTCCAACATCTGCAGGAAAATTGTTCAGGAGCAAAGAAAAACTCACTTCAGCTGAAATACAGGACTCTCTGACAAAATTGTTTGTTTCAAGATGCACGATATGTGAACTTTTGATCAGGAACATTTGACTAGTTTCTAGTTGAAAAGCGTAAACAAACAGCGTAGGCAAAAATTCTTCAGTCTTCATCTGTACTCTG
>OMNZ01110606.1:16794-32918 GCA_900303255.1 Lesueurigobius sanzi
GACATTACGAGAGGAGAGGAAAGCGGCGAGGGGAAGTCAGTTTGAGGAAGTCACATTTGAAATAGTTGATTTCAACTTTTATTTGTTCAGAAATCACAAAGAATAGAATGAAAATGTGGCTACAACTCACGACCTTTGTTTAAAACATATATAATTTCTTTATCCTTAAACAAAGCGCAGCTGCTCATCAATAACGCGCATACGTGCACGCTCGCACCCGTGCACGAGTGTGCATCAGCACTGTCTTTGACTGAACACTTTTAAACTGAAGCATTCAAGCAGAAATGATCCCGCATCAACATTGTCTGTGCTTTTATGAACTAATCCCTGGAGACAAGTCTGACACTAAACAGTCCAAGCACAGTCTATCTGTTCAGACTCAGATGATACCGTCTTTGGAGTACACTACTCCCTCCTCAGAGAAATAATTGAAGTCTTCCGAGTCTGACCAAACCACTATAAACCTCCGTGTGCACGTACAGTGTGCGAACAATAGAATTTGGGCAGTTTATGTGGGATTACAAGCCTAACCTTGCTCATTGGCGAATAAAAACCCAATCAACCTCTTAATAAGGCTCTTGTCTAAGTATCTTCTTCTCATAGGCTATGTGTATATTCCTAAATGTTTTATTGACGGGATAGTCCACGATGCAATATGTGATCAGAGAAACAGATCCACAGCCTCTCGCTGCTGCTGTAGCTTGGCCCCTCCCTCTCTGCCCCCCCGCGCTCGGTAAAACCCTCTGATTATCGCCAAATGTATTAGTCAATCTCATTCATAAGGCACTTTGCATTGTCTTTTTATGGGGAAGTGGAGGTGTGGAGAGGGAATGGCCTGAGGAGGAGTCCTGTGCGCACATTTCTTCTTCAATGAAGGAAAGATTGCGGTCAGGTGTACGGAGCGCTGCGTACGCACGGTTTTTTAAATCCGAATAAAAATGTGTGTACAGAAGGTTGCGTTACGTTCATTGCACTTTTATAGTCGGAGTTTCACGCACAGTTTTATAAAATTTTATAAAATTTAATGAGACCCCTTTCCCTTAGATAACAAGATAAAAAAAAATACTAAATTCATAGAAAAACACATAAAGTTCACTTTAGCTGTAGTGTAGTATTCAGTCAATTACTGAGTCCAGATATCCCACAGCACAAGGGACAAAGACATAATAACTACAGTATATCTGTGGTTAAATGATGAACAAATGACAAAGAATGTGTTGTAAATGTTTCATAAGCAATTAATTAAGGCCTTACAAATGCCTAATACTGTCCCTTCTTTTTGCGTATGTGTTCATTTTAAGTTTACTTGGATGAAGCTGTGAGTTGTTTCTGTAAACGTCAGTGCCGTTTTATGCTCTCCGTTGCTAATATACAATGTATTGAACTTCCTCTGACAGTCGGAGTCTAGCGTGCCCACAGAAATCCACATCAATAAAGCATTTCACCCCTTTGTTTACGCTAATATTATACTTTCTGCTAGGATTGCCATATTTTATTTAATAACATCATTAGACTTGGCAGTTTACCGAGAAGATCTGTGTATTTTGCCCCGTCCATTTTGCGAGACCCCGAGGAGAAGACACAGCACCTCCTCATATTTTATTGCCTGATGCGCTCTTTAATGGCCTTCCTCCCTCCTCCTCCTCCTCCTCCCAGTATTGACGTCACCACCTATTAAGCCGTGCCTTTGGGTCTCTGGAGTGGAGGCTGCAGCTATATGGACTCGGATGCTAAGAGAGCTCCGCCAGAACTCAATCTTGGCCTGATAAAGCCGCCGCGCTGGCCGATGTGACAGGGCCGGTTAACACTGCAATCTGTCTGACCCCTGCGCCGAGACTGTCAATGTGCGAAAAAGACCAGGGAGGAGGTGTTAGCGGCGAGACGGTGACATGTGTCGAAGATGTGAAGGTTGACTGGGCACGATGGTTTCTAGTGTATTTCATTTGATTCAATCAGAAAAGAGATTGGGTCTTTATAACAGGCAGGTGAAGCTATAGGTCAGGGGTGGCCAAAGTCTTCTCCATGAAGGGCCAAAATAGGCTATGGAGGGCCAAAATTAGCAGTGGAGGGCCAAATGCAAGACTGTTTTGGACATAGAAAGACCAATTTCAGATAGGTATATGATTAAATATCCTTTAATTACTGTACTATGCTGTCCTGGGCCCAGTATTTCAAAACTTTGAATCGAGATAATAATGATCCAGATTTCCAAATCCTCTGATTCAAATCCATGGATCCGAGATTAATATCCCGGTATTTCAAAACGTTGCAAGATTGAATCAAAATGATCCTGATCCTCTTGGATAGGGATTTCCAAATCCGTCCCTCCTACTGGATCATAGACAGGAGCTTGTCTTGTACAACTGCCCCAAGTCCTCACTGTCATCATTTACCATAAAGAATTAAAAAATTAAATGAATTGTAACTGTAAATGAGTGAGGAGCTCATTCATCAAAGCTAGACCTTTTGTTTTTGCTACACTCAAAATGACTGATGAGGAAAAAGAGTCATCAAGACTTGGCCATCCTTTCTATTCATACATGTTTTACACTGTAACATCACAAATATTGTAGACAGTGTTGCAATACAGCAATTGAATATTTATTATTAGCGCATGTGTTGTGTAATGCATCCTGAGTAAAATTTGTCATTAAGACTTCTGTTATTTAATTAAATTCTGGAGCATGATGGCTCTTTTGAGACAAAAGTACTTGTCTATTAAATGGCCTTAGTCCCTCAATAAACTTTGCCTGTTCTGTGCAGACTGTAATGTACAATTTTCAATCTTAATGTCGTCAGCCATGACTCTTCATTTGTGTGTAAACTTGATTAAAAGTTTACACACCTTGGTGTGAACTTTGAAACCTTGGTTACAAACTTCAAATCTAGAGGAAGAAATGATTGAAGCAAAGGTTTGAACCATTTTGGAGTGAATTTGACAATAAGATATAATTCAATTTTCAGGAGTAACATGATATTTACTCAATATAATGCAGTTTTATTCTGAGGATTCAGAGTAAAGAGTAAAAATGTCAGTGACCACAATAGTGTGAAATTCATCCTTCGAGAACACAAGATCAACCTAAAATCCATCTCTCAGGTGGGATCATTTTAATCCTTAATTTTTAGGATCAAAATGATCCAGATTTGGATCTTATTTTTTGAAATACCCAAAAGGGTAAAATATCCAGATCAAAGGCAGGATTGGATTTACATCTTCAGGATAAAATCTGCTTTGAAATACCCAAAATCAGATCAGATTTGGAAAAGATCCAATCCACCTGGATTAATCCTGGTGGATTATTTTTGAAATACTGGGCCCTGGTGTCCATAACTATTGACTGTCTATTCAGTCACAAATGAATCAAAGCAGAGGGCTAGGACTATACCTCCGTTTCGGGTTATAGAAATTTCTGTGTTTTAATTGTTTTATCTTTCTGTGAAGCACTTTGGTATTCTTGTGTTGTTGTAAAGTGCTATACAAATACATTTTAATTGATTGATTGATAATTCTTACAATTCTAAGCACCATCTTGAGGGCCAAATGATACCCCTTGGAGCAGGGATGGGCAACTGGAGGCCCGCCTCCTCACTGCGGCCCGTAGATAATTTGTTAAAAATAATTTAAAAAATGATAAACAGATTTAACCATGTTAAAATGCATTTCTGTGTGGGAAATAATTGTATGTTGGTTCAATAAACATGCAGGCATAATATACAAAAATGTGTTCTCTCATATGCAATTAGTAAAAAACATTGGCCCTCCTTACCATGGCAGTTGCCCATCCCTGCCTTGGAGGGTCGAATTTGGCCCCACTTTGGGCACCCCTAACCTTGCCTGCAAGCTGAATTCTCGCGGTATTTGTGATTTCACAAACACACGAGAATCCATCTTGCTCCGAGCCGCTAAAGTGTTTGAGCCAGGACCACCAGTGGGACAGAGTGACGAAAGCAGCAGGTGCCGAGCAAAACAAACCTTTTTCTTTCGAAAATAAGGTAGTGTGGGTTAAGGTGCCTTCAACCCACAAACTCGTGCTGCAAAAAAACGCAAAAACCACTCGATGACATTATGATGTACAGCTCAGAGCCGCTATCTAACAAACAACTACGAGCGAAACTCCGAACGGATTCGTTTGGAGCGGTCCCAGATTGATATTGTGGAGAACTCAACTACGAGAGCTACACAATGTCTATCTGGCCCTGGTCCCTCTTTAACTCATTATTGGAAATAGTGTTGTTACTATGGCCCTCAAGTGCTTGTCTTACCACGCACTACACCGTCCTGTTGTTTGTCTTTTGATATCTTCAACATTATTTAAGATATTAACAAAAGTAACTGGTCAATCAGGTGCCTTCTTGGGCGTTGGCTGCGGGGCCTGGTTTGATTGACAACCTGCCCTTGCTGCCGTCCGTGGGTTCACCCCGTGTGATAAGTGAAGGGTGGGCACCTTCAAGAACTTCTCCTAATTGGCTCTGCGGTTCTGTTCTACGGCCTATGAGTTAAACGTAATGCAGTGTATTTCTTGCATCATTTCATGTAAGGTAAGGTCTAAGGTAAAGTGAACTTCATTATAGGGGAAATTTGTCCTAACCCATCTCCAAATGAATGGCTGGAGGATTCACCTATTGCGCATGTTTTGGGGGTGATGGGGGAAACCGGAGGAAACCCATCCAGACACGGAGAGAAATGTGGCGCCAATAATAATAAGTATGCACATTATTATTGCTTTGTTCATCTGGATGTGACAGCGCATGTTAATGAACACACATGATGAGACGTGCACATGTAACCAGGGCAATTTGCATTCATGGCCAATTTGCACGGTTAATTTGCATCTGTTGTCCTGGATTTGCACTAGCAAACACACTTTGATTCATACACAGCAGTGTGCTCAGACACGAGGAGGGTGAAGTGTCTTGCCTAAGGTCACACTGAGAGTATGCACTGGTCGGAGAATGTTATTGAACTCACAAAATTTGGACTGGTGGGTTTGAAAAAAGCATTGGGTTTCCTTTTTATCTCTTCCTATTTTACTAAATGTTTGAATTGTTTTCAATATATTCAGAACAAAACAACTTAAGTGCATGTAACAATATAGGTGGCGATCCCGTGGGCGCTGCGGAGTTCGAGCACCCACCCACCTCTTCGAGCACCAGGTGAAGTTGAACCGATTAAAAAAAAAAAAAAGTTTCAAAATATGTAACCTGTAAATCAGAATAACCGTCTCTCATTTATTCTCTTCTCACATCCAAGTGTGGCTCCGTCTAATAGGTTACGCTGAGTGTGTGGCATTTTGTGGGTAACCTGATACTTATCTATTTTTTTTCCCGGTGCGGTCGTTTGACTGGGGCAAACATAAATCGGCGCCTATGGTATTATGTAGAAATGTAGACAGTCTGGCGAGCAACTGCCCTAAACCATCAAATATTAAACAATATTGAACACGGACAAATCCATCTTCATAACTAAACATGGACTAAACTTGATCCAAGACCAGGTTAAATCCAATCAAAGCAATAATTCAGATCTAAACTGTGACAAAACCACATAGGGCTTTTTATTAACTCTTGCTCAGAAGAGGCAGATGCAATAATAATAATAATGATAATGATATTGTCTGTGTAGGTTCTCAGTCGTACAGGAGTTGTCCATCGTAGGCAAAGATTCTTCAGTCTTCATCTGTACTCTGTAGTTGGAGTGTAGGACGTTTCGCTCTTCATCCAAAAAGCTTTGTCAGCAAATGAGGGACTTGGCTGGTGCGAAATGTCCTACACTCCAACTACAGAGTACAGATGAAGACTGAAGAATCTTTTCCTACAATAACGTGTAGGGAATCATTGACTGTTACTTGACCCTCTGCTCACGGAAAGTTACCAGGAGACGGGAGTCTGCAACGTTACCCTGTGAAAACAATGATGTCTCACTTTGTCCCCGATCAAAGCCAATTAACCTGGACCCCCGCAAACCCACCTTTTGTTTAAGGCCTAAAGGACTGCCTTGGTCTCTTATCAAGATCTGGACGCCTGCTGCTCAGCCTGCGCCCCCCCCCCCAGAAATGTCTGTTTGAAGCTCCTTTATCAAAAAGACCCCCTGTGGTCCCCAGAGACACAAGGTTTTAACTGCCTTCAAGTACGATTTTCAAGGACTGTTTCAAGTATGTTTTAAGGATTGTGTCAAATGTGTTTTAACTACTGTTATTATGTGATAACTCTGTTTTGAAAGGAATGTTAAAACGAAACGTTTCACGATTTATTCGCCACTGTGCCCCTGGCCAAAACTTGGGGTAGAAGTAATAGCACCCCCGGTGGTGAAACGAAAGGGGTACAAGCGCCCCAAGGACTACGCCTACATGGTCTCTGATTGGCCCTCTCCCCGGGGCCCGCCTCCTCAGACCTGCGTATTTAAACAAGAGAACTGTTCACCAACTTCCTCTTGAGCCTCACTTTTCGTCTGTTTTTCTTGTGTTAACACGCCAGGGCAAGCCTGCGTGTCTCCTTTGTTCTTTGTCTAAGCCAAGACTAGCCACGCTTTTGCAGAAAGCTTCGTTGAAGTGCGTTTATTTTACTTTGAAAAGTCTAAGTCAATTTTACTGAGTGCGCCTCAACGCTCCGTCTTATTTAAGCTTAGTTCTCAGTCGAGCAAGCTTCGTAAGTTAGCCACCGAACCAGACTGAACCCACCGCCGCCAAGGGAGAGAGAGAGTCAGACCGAGTCTCCTAACACCGAGACGAATGCCACCTCAGGACCAACCATAACGACCACGGTTCTCGCCCCGGGACGTGAAGGAGCCTCCAGCTCCACCGCCCATGCCAGGAGCCTGTGTCCGGCCCTCTGGACCAACTGTGCCGCCACCGCGAGGACCCAGGTCTGGATTGAACCCAGGACCTGCGCCGCTAAAGTAAGGCCTGCTCTCTCCATATTACGGCATTGTTGGTGTCTGAAAGAAATCCACGTTTGGTTCTGGTTCGGCTCAGCTAACTCATTCTCTAGACCTTTCCCTGAAATCCCTGTTCACGTAGTTTAGATCTCCCATCGTAATTGTTTAAATTGTTGTGCTTTGTATTCCTTTTGCATTTAATTATTTATGTTTTTATCTAATAAATAAGCTCAAAATGAATTCATGCTTCAAGTTGGTTTGTTAAAGCTATATCATTAATCTTAATCTCGATTTAAAAGACCTCATTCTCTCAGATAAGCACTGCTGCGTCCGTGAAGTCACTTATTGTTGTACTAAGCAACACGGTCGGACCGGTGGTGCCTCGAATAGGATTTTAATTGCTATTCATAATAATTTTGTAGTTTATACTTCTTACAAACGATAGCGGCTTACACTTGTATTGCGCTTTCCAAGTTCCTCAAAGACATTATTCATTTTACTCCATACTCAAGAGGTGACGAAAGCCAGGCTGCCGTTCTGCGCCATCGGCCCCTCCGCCCACCACCAACCATTCACTCTCTGGCTTTCGTTCATCCTGACCTATTGTACATGCTTTTGGCGGTAGGGGAAACCGGAGCACCTGGAGGAAACCTACGCAGACACGGGGAGAACATGCAAACTCCACCCGGGGATCGAACCCCCAATGAGACCCACGCGACAGTTGGGGAACCAAATAAACACCATCACTCCTCCATAAGCACCTTCTGTTCCAGACTTTAAATCAAGAACTTGCCCCCAAACCCAATCAGTTTAAAAGATAATATAACATCATATAACCTTTAAATGCCGACATGCGGTCCACAGTGGGCCACCTTAACCTTATCTATAGTGTGCTACTTTCAATTGGCCCTGTTGTCTGGCTGCCACTGGTGCACAGATCAACTCTCACGCAGGAGCTGAGGGCGTGTTATCTACATCTGCTGTTACCGAGCATCACCCTGGCATGTTAATGTGAAGAGATAATATTTCACGTCTGATCAGCATCACAATCATAATTCTCTGCCTCTCTCTCTCTCCTCGTCCCACTCTCGACCCTCTCTCTCGTTCGCTTTCCCCGCTCTCTCTCGGCTGGTTATGTTATTGCGCTGGAAGACTGTTTTTTTTTTTTGCTCTTACAGGTACTCAATATAGCAACAAAGTGTCAGTGACGCCCAGCAAGCCTTACACGTTACACCGCCGCTTCATGAATATGGAATGAACGCGCGGAGCTGGCAACCCTCAGCTGAAGCGAAACACACTGAGGTCAGCCAACGCTGTGTTTACATGCAGGCGGAATATACACCACACTAACTGTAAGGCAGAATCTATTTCCTTTCCTGGAGGGAGAGGATATGACAATTTAGGAAAAGAAAATTGTACTATATCTAACTGCTATGGAGTCGGGACCCACCATCAATCTATAATGTCAAGATGGGCCGAAATAAGAATTGAATTAGTACTTTCTTACAAATTATAGTTGAATAAGCGTTGGATGATAGTATACACTGGAAGAAATTACCGTATAAAGCAAGATGAATGGCTTAAAAGTGTTAGAATTAAGAGAATTTGTGCTGATTTTCAGTAGGTTTGGACTATCTTGAAATGAGATCACCAGTGAAACAAGCATTATTTTGTAGGCAAAGATTCTTCAGTATTCATCTGTACTCTGTGTCGGACGTTTCGCTCTTCATCCAAAACTTTTGAGCACAACTGTATGTGGATGTTGCCCCGTTACCTTTACCAACAAAATTGCGGACAGTTGTGCTCAAAAGTTTACATACCCTGACAGAATATGAATGATAACACCAAAACCTTTATTTCACTGATGGTTAGTGGTTACATGTGAAGCCATTTATTGTCAAAAAACCTGTTTATTTACCTGCTTTTCAACTAGAAACCAGCCAAATGTCCCTGATCAAAAGTTTACAAATTGTGCATCTTGAAACAAACATTTTATTCAGAGAGTCCAATTTTGTCAGAGTGTCGTGTATTTCAGCTGAAGTGAGTTTTTCTTTGCTCCTGAACAATTTCCCTGGCAGTTGTTGAAGGTCATGTAAACGTTAGATCAGGGACATTTGAGTTTCTGTTTCATTATGATTTCAAGAGAGTAAATTAAAAGGGTATGTAAACTTGTGAGCACAACTGTATCAACATGCTCCTTATTGTGGCCATCATTGTAAACAAGATACAACAATCTGATTGATAGGCCACTGTATAAAAGATGCCCAAGGGAATTGCATTTATGGCTGGTTGAGGCCTAGTTTTTAGAGAATGCAAAGCGTCTAGGGAGGACGTATAGTTTTCACACATAAAACCCTGTACATCCTTCGACTCAGGAGCTTTTTCTATGAGTGATTACCATTGTGCCACCTTTCCACCCCAAATAAACAAAACAGCAAGCCAGCGAGAAAAAAAAAAAAGTAATATAGAATGTTAACTACAGCCTGATAACACGGGTCATTTTCAATTTGGCACATTTTAATACACAGAAACTCAATAACTCAATCAACTTCAATGAAAGCAATACACTGAAGTCATCAAGTGTAAAAAAACTTGTGGCAAATCTTTAGCTGAAGGTCAAAGAGAATGTAGAATTTTGGTGGCGAGGCCTGAGAGGGGTGAATCTGTCTGAAGTGTGAGAAGTGGTTTGTCCTATGCTCCAGAGACAAAATCAATGGCCAGTGCAGCCACATGAATCCCGTCCAGGGTGTGGAGTTGAGCCGGATGTCATGAGAAATGAGACTTAACTTTTGGGTACAGCTAAGGCCAGCGAAATCACCTAAGGAGGAAAGATAGGAGGACTTCGAGTTGTTTTGATAAATAATGGGCACAAAACACTTCTGGGAACAACATTCGAGCCCCAATCCATCACTGGATCATCAGGCTGCATTAATAATGAATGGGCATTGGAGACATAAAAGTGTACAACTCAACGCAATGCATTTCGCCAGACAAATCGAACCAACAGTGAAAAATCGTCCTGCTGCTTCTCTCTATTCCTAAAGGACAAAGGAAACAGGTTTACACGGCTATTGAAAATCACAAATTGTAATATTACATTTTACAGAAAAGCCCCTTTGTTGTTTTTCTCTGAGGAGATTGCTAATTTACACTCCCCCGAACATTTCCAAAGCAATAACATTGACCGGACAGACTAAAGAAAACACCAATAAAGAAAAAGTCAGGATTTTGTCTTGTATAAAGTGTCTCCTATAAGCTTTATTGTCTTCTCTCCTTATCAGATGGGACAAACCCAGGCACAGGAGCCCATTCATCTTCGTAGCCTTTTGAAGTATCTCCCATCCAATCTGCCTGACGTCTTTTTATTATGGCCGCGGTGTATCGGAGCTGGAGGATATGTGGGTGACTTTGCATTCTCCTTCAGCGTGTTATGACTACAGACCTACATGAAATATAGGCGCACGCAGACGCTTGGGCAAAGCAGAGCAGGGGAGGTCAGTGGGCCATGAAGGAGACTGAGTGACAGGGGGGGACTCACATTTGTGCTGGTCCATCTGTCCGCTTCAAACAAACTGACATGAGTCCAGCTGCTGTGCGGACGCCTTCGACTTCGGAAAAACTCTCATTTATGTGTCACTGCACGTACATGAAATATGCAGAGCCTACACGGTAATGGACTACAGGAGAGTGCAGGCTCTTGTCGTGGCACAGTCTCCTTGTTACTTGTTATTTCATGTTCTTTGTAACATGTCACGGTGTCAAATTTTACATTAGTTGTATTGAATCACAATTGTTAAACGCATAGGCCACGCACAATGTCTAATTAACCTCAATGTCTAACTATCCTGATTATAAAGTGAAAAAAAAATAATATTTAAACTAAGTAGGGATGCACCGATACAAGTATTGGGTTGATACTAGCTGCTTGTACTCATACTCATACTCATTAATGTGATACCATTTGACATGCGCCACATCTATGAGCGCACCTCACATCTGATCCAGCTGCTATACTACTAATGGCGATTGTTACCGTATATGCTTAGGGACTAAATGCATCTGTAAAACAAACCCAGTGACTAAAGGGCTCAGAAAGAGCTTTTAAAAGAGGTATAGCACATCCATAATGAGCAACATTTATCTGCTCCTGGAGCTAAAAATATCCAATATGCTAACTTAGCAAGTTATTGCAAGATCAAAAAACAACCAAATCTATTCCCACGCTAGCTATAGTGAGGCTACGGCAACATGAGGCCAGTAATAATACACTGCATGGCCAAAAAACAAGTCACCACAAAAAAAAATGTCACACACACATTAGGCCACCTTTCGCTTTGATCACAGCACCATTTCAATAATCTTCTGCAATGTCCAGAGATTTATCTCCATCCAGTGTGGCATTCATTTTTCACTACGATCTTGTATCGATGATGAAGAGTGTGAACACGGAGCAAAGCCTTCTCCAGCACATCCCAGCTATTCTCAGTAGAGTTAAATATGGATACTGCGGTGGACAGTCCATGTGTGAAAATGACCATTCACACTTCTGAACCACTCTATCACCATATGAGCCTGATCCCGGGATTGTCATCTTGGAATATGCCTGTGCCATCAGAGAAGACAAAATCCATTGATGGAATAACTCAGAAATAATAATTCAGACTATATTTTTGGCCAGGCAGTCTAAGTAACAATATATATTATCATATACAAATACAACACATGCACTGAGTAATGTTTGGGTATGAACAGTGTGTACAATGTGGACATAAATATTTCCTATAATTTTCATCTTAAATGAACAAACTGAGGCCCAAAAAACACATCATTACACATGCTTATTACAGATATTATATAAAATAATAAAATAGCTTCACTTCAAATGTATAATTCTGATCAACCTTCTCTAGTATTGATAAATGGCGCCAGTAAATGGAAAGGTTTGAAGAAAACGCAAGTACTCGTATTGGTTTGAGAAAAAGTGGTATCGGTGCATCCCTAAAACCAAGACATAACAGGTTTAAGCTACGTTCCAGGCACATGGGATATTCCCAACTTGAATATGAGAAGTTTCCACCTCAGAACAGGTCAGATGAGAAGTAAAAAGAAACGTGGCTATTTGTTTCCGTTGTATCGTCACGACAATCATATTGAGTAGCTTAATTAGTCTAGTTCAAAAAAGTTCACAAAAGTTCACATTACTGATGCATCATTGTGTAACACGGTCAGACAAATCACAAGGTGCTGCTCACACGGACATCCTGGTTTAAAAGAACACACCATTATTGACTGGATTGTTGTTTAGCCTACATTTAAACAAAATGAACCTTTAAATTAGTTTGAATGCTTATGATGTGGCATATTTGTAATCGTAAAACCGATTAACCTTGACATCCCAAGTGCATTATTTTCCGTTGAAATGACTGCGAATAGGGGTTCCAGACAGTCATTTTGATTTAGAGTAAGATTTTGAAAGGATGAAGCAACACTATGCAACTTTTCACATCAGCCACAACACAGTGTTCTTTCTGTTCACAGAGATTCTGTCTGAATTTGAATCCTATTTATTTGTGTGGGAAGTAAAGCTGTTTGGACATGCTATTTGTTCTTACAGTGCAAAGCCCGCTGTGTGGTTTCACAGATCAGTAATGACCTTCCTTTCCTGTCATGGAGCTTTGAAGAGACTTTGTAGCTAAATTTTAATGACTATGACTATGTGCCTGAGTATTTTAACTTCATCAAAGGGACACAGACATTCACTTTCAACAATGTTTACTATGCAGCAACAGGACATTTCAGATCAGTCCTGTTGTACTGTTTTTGAAGTTTTTAAAGCTGTATTTCTGATGATTATAATGAATGATTATAAGGTTCATAATCCAGGAGAATAGTGCTCTTGCTTCACACCAAGACGGTCCCCAGGTTCCCAGGTTCAATTTCCTCACCCTACGGGCCTTTTATCTGTGGAGTTTGCATCTTCTAGCCATGTCTGGGATAGTTTCCTTCTGATGCTTTGGTTCTGTAAGGCTAAAGCCTCCAGGAAGGTAGTTCTGAACAAACAGCTGCTCATGAATACAGTTGACATCGTAGGGAACTATTTACAGCTCAGTTTTGGAGTAAAATATGATCTAATTAAGCGTACAGACAATGTGTTTGCAAAGTTTCCGCCTATAATAAACAAACAGACCATAGCCAAAATGAAACACGGAAAAACATGAAGACCAGACCAATAAAACCACAAACAGAATTTATTGGGATGAACCTTGTCTCTCCGAGCCTAAGCAACATCTGCCTAAAGCTGGGCTTTTCAACTGGTTCTGCCCCAGGGACCACCATTCAGACTAAGCAGTAGTCTGCAGCCCACTATGTGTGCGTGTGTGCAATATAGGCCTGTTTTTTTTGTATAAAAGAGGGCTATGTACTTTATTTTACAATGCTTTGTGTTCTCAAATGTTTACAATAACAAAAGTAGAATTATTAAAAGAGATATACCAACTTGATATTCATGAATATTCAATATGCGGCGGCCCTAGTGTATTTTTAATAGTTAAACTGGATAGCAAGTCACGGACCACCAACAGTGCTGCCACGGATCACCAGGGGGCCACGGACCACTCGTTGAAAACCCCTGGCCTGAAGTATCAGTGAAAGATCGCACAATGAGGTTGGCGAAAACTTTCAACATTCAAAATGGTCTCCAAGTAGAGGTAGGCAATATATCGTCTACAAGATAATATTGAAATTGTTGCTTGGAAGATATACAAATGTATAATATTGAGTATATCTTCAAAGAAATAAACAAAAACTGGTGTTAAAAATGAAATATAGTTGATGTGTAATCTCTCAAAAAAGGTATAATAATGTTCTGGGGAGATGGTGGCGCAAATGGTGGAGTGGGTCGTTTCATGACCAGAAGGTCGTGGTTTGAATCCCGGCTCCCGCAAGTGCACACTGCCAACACCTCACCCACATTGCCTAGTGCTTTGGATGACTTGTGTCACATGAAAGCGCTATAAAAATAAGATCTAAATTAATACATTCATCACATTTTTACATACTTTTGACAGTTTACAAAAACATTGCCTGATCATCGCCCTAAATGTCAAGATATAATTTTTTGGTAATATCACCCACCTCTATCTCGATGCAGGCTTACCAAACCCGCTGTAAATGATCCATTGAACCACAATTGAGGCACAACCTACTACGAGACTCTGCATTTGAAATGACACAACTATTTCTAAAAATAACAGCTAACAACAAAGACATAAACTGATCCGATCAAATTGTGTGAGACAAGTCTGAGGCGCTGTGAATGACATAACAGCATGGAGGGCTTTAAGAGGACATGACAGGCAGCGTTCATAGCTTCACAGCCACAGACAGCTAAGTGCACCAGGGGCTTAGATCTCCCAGGGGTCGGGCTGACTCCTGACACCAGCCGACCCCACTGTTGAAAGTGGACAGAGGCTGGCTGAGAGCGAGCGCCGTGGCATTGTGTGTGTGGGTCTGCATCACTACGACTCCATTAGTACCTAAGCATGAAATTACATGGGCCCAAGTGAAGGCACAGACAATGCACACGGATGGAGCGGTGCCAGTGTAGCATAGTGTCAGGAGTCACACATGAACTGAGACTCAGCCTGGTGAAAAGTGCTTTCTGAACTCAGCCAATTACAGAGAATTCAAAAGGCCCATTTGTACCAAGATGAAATAGAGATCAAAATGACTTGAAGCATATATAGATATAATACTTCACACTATAGTTTGAGAATTGTTAGCTGAGAAATCACATCACTAAAAAAGGAGAATAAAGAACATATGCTGCAATAGTTCTTCCACAAGTACCCTGACTAAAGTACTTCAAAACGAGAACTAACCCAAATGTATAAAACTGAAGTTCTAACAGGGCCTGCCCAAGCCTTCATGGGGCCCTAGGCAGAATTTGACTTGGGGGTCCCTCACAACGTCAACGTGTCTTACCATGCAGTCTTCATGTCACAGGGAGCTTTCTAAAAATAACACAAAAAGTAACAATTTCACTTTATTGGTGCAATTTGTCCATGTTTTCCATCCTTTTCCCCCTAAAACCACACTATTTCTTCTGGGTGTTCTTGAAGCATGTCATGTGCTTTAGTAATGTTTTAGTTCTTGTTCACTCATAATAATCATTTGAACTGCACCTCAACTAAAGTTTTGCACACTTCAAAGAGAACAGCCCTTCTACCAGTATAAACAGTGTGTAGCTGGCCACAGATGGACAGTTCAGAGATAATAAGAAGTCGAAATTAAATTGTTTAATTGTGTTATTTACCATAACCAAGCATTGCATAAAGGCTCATTTATCTTCCATTCCGTACGTAAACAGATCCGTGCGTTTCAGGCATAGTTACCATCACTGGAATTCATACTTCCATCCGCATGTAATGTAGCATGTGTTATCAAAACCTAACACCAGAGGGCGCAGGACAGGTCAAACCAGAACAAGACCAAAACAATATGGCCATGTGTGGGTTACAGTACTGCTACTATAGAGTAGACCAGGGGGGGCTAACTCGTCAGAGCCGAAGAGCCAAAATATTCACCCTTGATGCCAACAAGAGCCACAAAATACATCGTTCATTTGTGCATTTGTCCAAACGCCATCCGACAGTCATCATCACATTATATTTAATCATAAGAAACTCCAATTTTATGCCTGGCCTTATGTGATTTATTTATGTTTTAAATCATGTGCAATATCTTGTATTCTGGTCATTTACATGAAAGATTTGTATCTGCTCACTGCCAAACATTAAGAACTGGGCTACTATTAGAGCTAATTGTTTTATTCCAATATATAAATATATTTCTATTAAGAATAAATGTTGCTGCTCTGCTCAAACTGGGGCAATTTTTAAAATGAATTTACTATTTATTATCTATTTTTAGTGCAGGACTGTGTTAGTGTGTGGGGCCCTGCCCACTGAGCCCCCTCCTCTGATTCGCCCCTGGCTGCAGCGCTGTTCTGTGCCTGCTGCCTGACGGGACTGTGCAGAGAAAACACTTGGCTTTAGGCTGCACAAAGTTCCCAAAATTTTATGATAAGTCTGATAAGGACGTCCCAGCTTCTGTTTTATGTTGGATTCACAACATTTACATCAGCTGTGGAAGAAAAGGCACTGACTTTGGGTATTTCTGTGTGGAAATTTCGCGTGTTGCATCGCATGCTTTGTTGAAGCTCGTCATTTTTAATATCTTAATATGA
>OMNZ01110608.1:0-13153 GCA_900303255.1 Lesueurigobius sanzi
TAATTCCAAAACCAAACAAGATGCAGAATCCCTTCTGTCAACAAAAATAGACAACATAATAAATATAAAAATCATATTTATGTCAGTAATCTACAGCAAAAGTCTCAAATTGGCTTGGTGCCTGATGTGGCTGTTCCGTACGAAGAAGAAGAAGAAGAAGAAGAAGAAGAAGAAGAAGAAGAAGGAGAAGAAGAAGAAGAAGAAGAAGAAGAAGAAGAAGAAGAAGAAGAAGAAGAAGAAGAAGAAGAAGAAGAAGAAGAAGAAGAAGAAGAAGAAGAAGAAGAAGGAGATGAAGAAGAAGAAGAAGGAGATGAGGAAGAAGAAGAAGGAGATGAGGAAGAAGGAGATGAGGAAGAAGAAGAAGAAGAAGAAGAAGAAGAAGAAGAAGAAGAAGAAGAAGAAGAAGAAGAAGAAGAAGAAGAAGAAGAAGAAGAATGTATGAGAAGAAGAAGAATCTATTAGAAGAAGAAGAAGAAAAAGAAGAATCTATTAGAAGAAGAAGAAAAATCTATTAGAAGAAGAAGAATGATAAGAGAAAGAAGACAAGGGGAGGAAGACGAAAGGGGAGGAATAAGAAGACGAAAAAAGAATGTATTAGAAGAAGAAGAATGTATTAGAAGAAGAATCTATTAGAAGAAGAATCTATTAGAAGAAGAAGAATCTATTAGAAGAAGAAGAATCTATTAGAAGAAGAAGAAGAATCTATTAGAAGAAGAAGAAGATAAGAGAAGAATGATAAGAGAAAGAAGACAAAAAAAGAGAATGTTGGGGCTGTACTAAATGTCTCCATTGTGAGATCAATACGAGTGTCTTACTCATGGAGTAATTGTCTGATAACTATTTGGCTTTAGCGACCATCTGGAGACATAAGAACAGTATATAATTGTACTAGCTTAGTTTATAACAGTATATATATATATACAGTAAATTGACACTCTCATAAATGTTACTTCCTTGTAATATTTCGCTCTGAAAGGTCTGGAGGCCAAGTCGACATCACGCAGTATAACTACTGTTTGAGTGAGAAGTGAAGGTAGAGCACAACTCTTTGATGGTAATACGCACAGAAGTAAAGAGGCCATCTTTACTCAGTCGTCCCATTTAGGATGAAATCTCTTATCCTCAGGCCAACACTCATAAGAGCTCTTGATCTGCTGTAGATGAGATGGGGGACACCTCCAGATGAAGGGATTGTGTGCTGTGTAATTGTAAATGATTACAGTCTTTACACTGCTGGGGGCTTGCTTTTGAGCCTCTTTCTCTCACAGTCAGCAGCTGGTTAAAATTCTTTTATGATTTCAGAAGCCAAAAAAGACCAATACAACCAAATGATGGGCAGCTGGGCCGCCTTCTATAGATATTCTCATCCAGAAAAATGAAATATTAAACATGTTCATTATACCCTCAATTTGCACTTATTTCACATGGCGCTGATCCATTTCCCCGCTCTCTTATTGCACATCTCTCAGGGCCTTGAGAGAAATCTCTCTTTTATTATTTAAATCCATGTGACGGGGTTGAGCCGGGCGAATCATCTCATGTCTTCTGGCCTACTCTCTAATTCTGATTGGCAGGTTGATACTCAGTCAAAGGATAGATATAGTATTAATGCCTTTGACAAAAGCTGTTATGTTTTTATTGGTAATGGGAAATATGGAAAGCACAATATAAGTGGTCAAATAATTGAAGGTGGCGATTGGCTCAGTGTCTCCGTCTGCAAGGCTGTCAGTGCACCATGTAAATTCCTTTGACATGTTTTTGTCTGGCTAAAACTTTAATGTTGTGGGTGTGACCAATTGGATGCAAATGTTGTTTTCATCCCTGGTGGATGAGATGACCTCTGTCATTTCCCTGGGGAAATCAAGCCTTTAAAACTATTTGATAGCTTTAACTCTGGCACATTCAAACTGAAAGACACATTTACACAGTAAGGACAAACACATCAGGCCCGCTGCAGGGGTCACACACGGTGAGCATGTCAACCATATTGGTTACAGTCAAGAGGGTACACATATGCATATATTATACAGTGTATTTAAATTAGTAGCTTGTCACTTGTAATATCATTTTGTAATATGTCACTTGTAATATTATGCTTTCCACTTTGTACTCACGATGACATTGGGTTCCAGTCCATTTCAATTGTCTATTATTAGATATATTATAGAACTATTTTCTTCATAAATCACATACCTTACCATTGTGAAGTCATTGCTTAACATCAAACACATACATGCTTAGGTACATTTGCTATAGACTGTTGGACAGAATGAGGAGAACACATATTCGTAGCAGATGCTTACCTGCCTGCCCTCCAAACTGCTGCACACATATAGCTTTCTGTGTACATACAGTGCCCGACTGTGCATTGCTGAGGATAATGCTGCATGCGAAGGCCAGCTTTAATATAGGTCTAGAATAAGGGCTCTTTTGTACATTCTGAGGCAGCCAGCATCTGAGACCAATAAAATAGTGGCCCTTGGGTCACTGCTCGGAGGATGAAGGAAGAAGATATAATCATACACAGAGGACACAACACCTTTTTTGTGCTTTCTCCGCACATTTGGGTGCACTGAGAGTGCGGGCCCTTCATAAGTTTAATATTTTCACAGTATGACCTTTTGTCACTAATAGAGTGGCTCGCCAATAAGCCTATATTGTATCTTTAGGGTGTGCAGCAGCCATATTAGTGCGGTACGAGTGTGGTGTGTGAGTGAGAGAGGAGGAAGACAGGCTGTTTTGAAGACACAACGTGTATAGAAGTAACCCTTTTTGTCTATTTGCAAGTGATTTCATGGAAGGTTGTTGATTATATTGATACATTAAGTCAGGGAAATCAGACAGGCATTAGAAATTACTAGAAATTCCAATTGGAAAGGTCCAGACAAAAATGGTCTTGATGTTAATTAAACTGGGCCTTTTGTGTCTGAAGATAACCTGCTTGCCTCTATCTTGCTGAGAGAGTCTGGGCTGCCAAAAGTTTGGAGCACTTCACCCCAAATAATTTTCATTTTGGAATAGTAGTCAAGAACTGGCACTATTGAGATACTAATAGAAGAAGTATAGACATTTTACTGTTACATGCCATGTATCTGTTTTATCATGTGATGTCAAAGTCAACTGTTCTTGCGAAGCCTATATACATTATCTCTTATTTTCCAGTACATCCGAAAAGGCATTTGGAACATCTGGGAGGAAGAGAATCCTAAGTCAAAATGGTTGACAGTCTAAAAGCCACAAGCCACAGCTAAGCCTTAGCATCGCAGCGAACCATTCACTAAATCCATGTTTCACCCAACACCCAGAAATCTAGAGGCAGCAAGTCACTAAATCTTCAAGATAAACATGCCAAGAAAACTAAAAGATTTTCAGTGGATTATTCGGTTAATAGACGGCGTTGGTTTTCAGTTTGCGGTTCATAACTATAGCTCCCATTTCGATCTGTCTTTGTGCCATGTTGTTTTAGCGGTCTGGGCGTGCCATTATCTACTATTAGGCCCATGCACAATTGCCGCCCTCACATGGAATATCTCCCATCGAGTAATATCACAGCCCTAACTATCTCCTCGCCCCGGCCTGTAATTGGCCCAGTGAAAGTCTGCTACCAGCACCTGTTGCCAGTATCCGTATAGCCGTCCGAGACAAGCACTTTATCCCATGTCTCCCCAGCTATGATTGCAGCCGGCTTACCGTGTTATTACACCTCAACCCTAGCGCATTTACAGTTGGAAATCCACGCGGGTGAACTCCCCCTCTGTTGACTCACGCAGTCCTTTTCCTCCAAAACAACAACTCCTAATGCGAGACGACTTCTCTTTATTTAGGGCAGGTAATAATTAAAGCAGACAGCTCGTTTCATTCGCGCCTTCAGAAAGTGGTTAGACAATGTAAACATACAAATCTTAGTTTGGAACGCTTTCATTTTGCTCATTTGTTCCTTGTCTCGTTTTGGAAAAAAAAGTGGTTGCTAAGGCGCTTTGGTGCTTTTTTTCCCCCCCTTTTCGGAGTGTGCCACGGCGGCTGTCTTCCCAGTAAAGGTGTGTTTGGAGGTTAGCCTTTTTTTGATCTTGGTGGGGAGACGCGGAGTTGCCCTGGGCGATGGGGCTCATTAGCTATGTACTCGTCTGAATGCGAAAGTATTTGTTCAGCCACATGACAAGGATGCCTCTCCGCTGCAACAGATGTGCCGTAATTAGAGAGGGCTTAAGTTGTCTTTGAGCCGCGTGGAAAGTCATCACCAGCTGATAAGTTTACAACGGTAACCCCCGCGTCCCTCCCTCGTGCAAACACTCGCACACCACACACACACACACACCACACACACACACACACCACACACACAAGTGCCAAGTTAATCAGACGAGCAAACAGATAACAGGGGGAAGAAAGACAACACTTTCAAATCACTGTTAAGGGCAGGTAAGTGTTAAAAGTTCTACCATTGTTAGGTTGCATTAAAAGAGTCATTCCTAGCTTTTTTTTCTCCGTATACCCCTTACGGTCTTTCAGTTAAATTCCATCTCGAGGGCGCTGACAATTACTGTATTTAGAGCCGTGTTTCTCAACTGGTGCGGCCTTGGGAACCACCATCAACCGAGAAAGACAAACTGCGGCCCAAATTAAGAATTGAATAATGTCAAATATGGTGTTTCCCCACAGAGATATTGCTGAATAAGCATGAAATAAAAGTAAAACCATGACCATTTCTGTGTAGGTTCTCAGTCGTACAGGAGTTGTCCATCGTAGGCAAAAATCCCTCAGTCTTCATCTGTACTCTGTAGTTGAAGTGTAGGACGTGTCGATCTTAGTGATGACGATCTTTGGACTAAGATCGAAACGTCCTACACTTCAACTACAGAGTACAGATGAAGACTGAATGATTTTCGCCTATGATACACTGGCTATGTTTAGCCTACATCCACAGACAAAATCTGATCTGTATCTGATTTCTGGAGTTTTGATTGATTCAAAAATGCATACATGATGAAAGAACACATGTAAAACTACTTGGAGATTTGGATGCTCTGATTTTCAGATTTTATATCAACATATCAGATTTGATTATTAAATGATCTGACTCCTGATTTGTCTTGTCATGTAACCATACGAACTGACATAAGTGAACTAGAAATCTAATAAGAAGCATCTTTGCCATTCATTTGAGAAAGTAAGTTAAGGATATTTGCCAATCGGACAAGTTTTTTGTACCCTCTCAGGTCTTGGGGCATTCTTTTATTGTTATTTTCGCATAGTATTTTTTTGTTTTATTGCTTCTGAAACACCTTCATGAAGTGCTTGGACTCTTTATTTCCATAACAAATTGAACTAGTATCATCTGAATGCTGTAGTCGAGTCATATCAATGAAGTAATCATGATAGAAGCAGAAAAACAACCAAAAAATTAGGCGGAAATTGTATTTCTCACCTCACTCTTTCCCTATATACAAAAAATCAATGTATATGGCTGTGGACATTAGAAAATGTTTTGTGGGTTAGACCTGGCCCAGGAGATGGAAGATACAGGCTGTAATTACTGTCCTAAATGTTACCCCATAGTTGTGCTCATTTTTGGCACAACTATGGGCCATACTTTAGTCCTCCATGTTCTATATAAACAGAAAACAAGATGGCAGCTGACCACAGACACATTTTCAGGATGAAGAAGTCAAATTTTCAGACAAAAAAATCCCCAAGTTTTTATCTAGTACCGTTTTGGCGATTTTGTAAAGTGCAGAGTCAGCAGTTTTAGCTAATGCTAACTTAGCACTTTTTGACACAAATGTTCGACGCGACTTTACATCGCCCCCCGGAGGCCTAGAAGGACATGGGTGGGCTCATTTTAAAGCTCCAAGCCTCCTCTTTCCAATGTCTCTACAACATTTTCTCGCGAAGATATTCGCGAAGGTCGTCGGTGACGCGGGTGTCGCGGGTCTCATATCGCGGGCCCGGTATGAGACTTCAGAGGATTTTAAATGAAGAAAACAATCTTATCACACTAAAATTTAGATAATTAATCTCAATTAACTTGAAATAACATGTTTTTGATTATTTTTAATTTTAAGTGCAAAATACTTATTTCCGCTGGCAACTTTCTTTACTCAAAAATACTTGATATATTTATAAAATATGTATACTTAAAGGCACTACACCTGATTTCAAATTACACATAATGGAAGAGGGAGTGGGTGACGTAAATTGATAGTTGTGGTCCAAACACATTCCAAACTTTCCAAACCAACACATTTCGAAAATCCCATTTCTTCTTAGAGATGAGTTCATAAGCACATTTTACAATTGGTGGGGGCACCTGATGACTTCGAGCTTGGCGATGCCCTCCACGTTGAGTTGGAGCACCGACGGGCCTTGGTTATCGACGGTGGGGTCTACTTTAGGGTCCCGACCCACCAGCTGAGAACCACTGATTTAGAGCCGTGTTGCCCAGCTGCTGGGTCTGGAGCCTTGGCCATTTCTTACGATATTTAACTTCTAAAACAGCCTGTTGAAATGACTCGTTCTGAGTTATTTTGATCAGGAGTTCGGCTTAAGGTGCGCTTTCAATCAACACAAATTCTGCAGCGACGTAAAGTTTGTAATAGATTCAAATTGCAGTGTTTTATGTGTTATATGTTTACTATAATAAGGTTGATGCCATAACAGCTGAGATTGAGAACCACTGATCCATGTGCGTGGTCAATTCTACTGCTGGTTTATTTAATTATTCATATTATTATTATTCTTATTGATCTCGCAATGGAGAAATTCACACTAAATAAAATTGAACTAAACTATACACTTTGAATTACACTTTTTTTTTGCCTCATGGTCAGCACTGCAAAAAATCACATCTTGATAAGTTAAATTTGCTTGAATCCAGAATAGTTGACCTTATTCTGAGTAATGTTGGCATGCCAAGTCAAATTATCTGCCAATGGAACAAGTATTTTTACACTTAAAATAAGAAAAAGCATATAATTTCAAGTATATTTAGATCTATTATCTAATTTTTAGTGTATGAAGTTGGCAAGTCAGTACTACCAGATATCCCTTTTTGCAGTGAGTACATGCCAGCTCTGTATTTAAAGTAACATACATAACACCTTGAGTAGCATAGCAGGCCATTTGATCTTTAAAGATTAACTCATTTAGCAAGACAAAGGTGGTTAAGTGGTCAAAGCTTTTGTTCATTTGCAGAGAATTAAAAGGACTATTGTCAGCCAGTACAAGGGCCCATAAATCTATTAACAGCTACAGTGATCCCTCTGGTCATCAAGTCTAGATTATTTCAAAGGACAGTCTGTTAGCTTTGCTCCCATTGCTTATACGCTGGTACTTGACGATCGCTTGTATCCTTTAACAAGTATCACCGCGCTGCAATTATATTTACAAAGGCATACAAGGCTTTACATTGAACAAAAACAAAATGAAGGAGACAACAAGATATACTCTAGGCCCATCACAATTGTCTAGCACGAGCAACTTTTTAAGACAAGCTGTCTGTTGTGATGCAACCCTCTAAATTTACCCAGACTGGAGACATACCCAGACGCATGTGTAGGTTCTCAGTGGGTACAGGAGTTGTCCATCGTAGGCAAAAAATCTTCAGTCTTCATCTGTACTCTGTAGTTGAAGTGTAGGACGTTTCGATCTTACTCCACCCAGACGCAGCGACGCACCGTTAAGAAACCCATGAAGAAATGAAGCGAAATTAGACACAAATATGCAAACACAAATATGCACACAGGTACCTCAAAATATGTTTCTATTCTGTCAAGGGGTAAAAATGAATAAACAAACAATAAAACATAAAGTTCTAGGTGTCCAGATACAGCACCACATGAAGATTTGAACCCCAGCATTGTCTACCTATTGACTGACTACACATCATCTGCCCCATGTGGCCTCTGCCTGTTACATTTCTCCCTTTTTGCCTTTGCTGAGTGCACAGCCTTTGGCAAATTGGGAAATTGTGTTTAACTAATGTGGGTACATGTGTTAAGTGGGGATCAATTGTTTGTTTAACAGGGTGCCGCTATTAGACTGGGAGGGTGTAATTAGTGAAGAGGTCCTTCAGCACAGGCGGCGTGGGGAGAGAAGGGATACTGTAGGTGCACCCCGGACAGTCAATGCCAAATCTGAAGCACGAACAGGCCGTGGGTTCGTTTCGGGGAATTATTTTGGTCATAAAGCTTAGAGGAGTGTGGGGGCTAGTTTCCCGAGTCTTCAGCGTCCTACTGTTTCCGCAGTGAGTAACCTGGAGCCAAAATATACTATCCATAATGAATCTGTATACTGTGCAAAGAGAAGAGTCCGAAAGGCTGGCTGTACTTTTTCTTTGTTAAACTTAGACGAGAACTTTGCCCTGTGCAAGTTTTACCTGCAATTGGTCAAGAATTAAGAAAGTTGCAGACTATTTAAGACCTAGAGTCCCCGAAAATGGGGACTTTTTTTTTCAGATACAGTTACTAACCTACATGTTTTACGCAGAAAAATATTCCAAAGTTGCAAATAAGTGACAGCTGATGTGGGATTATCCATTTCTGTTGTTATTAGTTTCGAAAGACGAAACTCTCGATTTACCGGTCGATCTACGTTCCTACTCTCACCTATGGTCATGAGCTTTGGGTCATGACCGAAAGGACAAGATCCCGGATACAAGCGGCCAAAATGAGTTTCCTCCGCAGGGTGGCTGGGCGCACCCTTAGAGATAGGGTGAGGAGCTCAGTCACCCGGGAGGAGCTCGGAACAGAGCCGCTACTCCTCCACGTCGAAAGGAGCCAGCTGAGGTGGCTCGGGCATCTGTTTAGGATGCCAGAGCTGGATGGGGTGTGCGCGGATCGGGAAGTCTGGGCATCTCTGCTCGGACTGTTGCCTCCGCGACCCGACCCCGGATAAAGCGGAAGAAAATGGATGGATGGATGGATGGATGTTGTTATTTCCTACACCACAGGGAGGAAAAAGGCCAACCTCTTGGGCAAAGATTCTTCAGTCTTCATCTGTGCTCTGTAGTTGGAGTGTAGAACGTTCATCCATCCACCTTCTTCCACTTATCCGTTGCCGGGTCGCGGGGGCATCACACTGCACCAGTCCCTTATGGCTCCTCCTGCAGGTGGTGGGTCCACGGGAGGACGGCCTCATGATGCTCCTTCACCTCTGGGAGCGACGTGGGCCTTGATCGTCTCATCATAAGGAGCTTCTGAACCGCTCTTGGTCTGACCCGTCACCGAGGACCTGTTTGCCATGGGAAACCCTACCAGGAGCATAATGCCCCAGAGACATAGCTCCTAGGATCATTCGGGTGCTCAAACCCCTCCACCACGATAAGGTGGTGGCTCGAGGAGGGGAGAGTGTAGGACGTTTAGCTGTTTATCCACAAAGTTCCACTTGCTGACAAAGCTTTTTGGATAAAGAGCGAAACGTCCTACTCTCCAACTACAGAGTACAGATGAAGACTGAAGAATCTTTGCCTACGATGGACAACTCCTGTACGACTGACGGATTTATAAGAACATGTTAGACTTATCCAACAAAACCTGAACAAGCTAATGCATTTACCAACATTGGTGGTTGTGTAAAAAAAATAAAACAAATGTATTTTTGAGGCTTGTTGGAGGAATACCTCTGTCATGAAGCATTAGTGTGGAAGTCAGCGACTCATAGGATACTTCAGCAGGGTATATACAGTGCGAGTGTGAACTAAACTAATTGGCAGCTGTAGTGTGCAGCAGACATGGTGCTGAGTGACTGGCAGCCTTATGCCAGATGATCCTGTCTCGGACCAACATCCGCCTGGCGTTGGCACTTATTGTTGTCATCCCGAATTTCACACAGCAGCTAAATGGATGAGACACAGCCAACTTATGCCTTACAGCCAAAGTCCTTAACCAGGGATCACTGTGAACACGTCTACAACGGCAGAGGTACTCTATATGATTAGCTGCTCTGCTGCTCAGCTCCAGTCGTACACAGGGCCGGCCCAAGCATTCACAGAGGGCCCGAAGCAGAATTATGTCATGGGGGCCCCCTCGCAACTTCAATTTCATTTTGGATAGATGTATATTCCTATACATGACACAGAGTCAATTCCCCCACCCTTCAGCCTGCCTATGTTTGTAAAAGAGAGTAGACGATGCTGCAAAATTAAAAACCAATAAATTTGTAACATTTTCTTTGAATTTGTGTATTTGTCCTTGATTTGAGCAACAAATTTCAAGAATTCTACGAAAGAGGTGTGCTATTTTTTACTGTTTAACCTTTTAAAACCCAACAGATGCCCAATTTGGAGTTAAGAGGTTAATTAAGAAAAAATGAATTCAATCTCACTCAAAATTAGATCAAATCTATGAATTTACTTCAAATAAGATTGTTGTTACTGGCAAATGTCTTGAAATCAGTTACTCAAATCCATGGCAAATTTACACATTTTAAAAAAATGTAACTTATTTCGAGATTTCCTTTTGAGTTATTTTGAGGAGACATTCGACATTGAGGGAAATTAATGCAGCACACAACACCTGCAAATGTATGCACTATTGGGGGGCCCCTGGTGGTCTTGGGGCCCTAAGCAGCTGCATAGTCTGCTTATTAGGCTGGGCCGGCCCTGGTCTAAAGCTGGACACACACTAGAGGATTTTTAGCCAGATTTTTAGTCTTAGGAGGAGTGGCTCAATAAAAACTTTCATGCCATGATCTCGTGTGTGTGTATGTGTGTCCTCATGTCTGTCCTTAAGTGTGTGTGGTCTGTGCACAGATCTTTAGTCTCAAAAGATTTAAAATCCTGTAGTGTGTGGCCACCTTTATAGATCTCAACTTAACCTCTTAAGACCTAGAGTCCCCGAAAATGGGGACTTTTTTTTCAGACACAGTTACTGACCTACGTGTTTTACGCAGAAAAATATTCCAAAGTTGCAAATTAGTGACAGCTGATGTGGGATTATCCATTTCTGTTGTTATTTCTTACACCACAGGGAGGAAAAAGGCCTTTTTGCGTAAAAATGTATGTGTTTTTTTCAGGCGGAAATTCATTCAAACCTATGGCAACCTCGTTTTATTGTCAAACAACATCATTTATTTTAATTTCACTTCCACCGTCATCCCAAAGCTCCACCAAATGTGTGGACACCAAGATTATCCATGTACACCTATGATGTAAAGACATGATTTTTGGAGAAAAAGGCCTAGGGCTTAAGAGGTTAAAACATCCTCTATCACAGGCAAGATGATTGAAAGACAGAGAAAAATCTGTCCGACACTTTATTTAAAATTATTTTGAATTGAAAGTCCCGGGTCGTTCGTGTCGTCATTTCGGGGATTGCGGCTTCAAAAGTTTGGGATAAATGACAACGATAAAGTGTATTGCTTTCATTTAGCTGATTTTGAAGGTAAATATTTTGTCAGAGAATCCGCGCTCCTCACACTGTGTAGAAACAGTCCTGGAACGCGCAGTAAGTGGCAGAGTGACACCCCTTCTCATCCATTGTTGCTGCCTTTGAAGTCCCCCTTTCAGGTCATTAAGCTCCATTTCCCATTCACAGAGCGCTTGTGTGGCGGCCGTTTGCGCGCAACAATGGCCTCTAATGACTTAACGCTTCTGTTTTCATTCCGCACCTCTCCGGGCCCCCCCCTCCCCACCCCTCCGACCCACTCCCTCCATTCACCCCCCGCCGCCGTCACCCCTTCACCTCTTTTAACGCCGACTCGCACCCCTCGTTCGGCGGCCTATACCTTTTTATGGGGTATTGTAATGAGCTGCAGCTGTGGCGGGGTGGAATCATGGGTGCAACGTTAACCCAGGCACAGGAGGGTGACCCCGCGGCGCAGGGGTCAGCGCATTGTGTCGGTGCCAGGCCCAGGGTCTATTAGAGGCTATAACAGTCTTTTTAAAGTAACAGCATGCACCGACAATAACCCGAGGTCCCCTTGTCTCTCACACAAGACACAAATGTGCAGTGGCTAATGATTTGAATAAACCTATCCCTTTTGTTTTGTCATGGACTGCTATTTGATGGGCCACATACATCACAAATGGGCTATTACGGCCTATTAGAGCCCAAAAAGTCACATGGAGCAAAGTGGATGAGGCTTTAGTCACGGTCAAACGGCTGAAATGCCGATTCTCACGTCCTTGTCCCTTGTTGTGTTTAAGGACTAGGTCATTACAGTTCCATTTAGACATTGTTAGCTTGATGAGTGAAAGGAATAAACATGCGAGTACAACAAAGGGTGAACAGATGACTCATTTAGTCCATTACAAAACATTAGAGAGCAGCTGGTGCACACTGGTTAAAACATGGTGTCCAAAGAAGCAGTAATGATTAAATTAAAGTTCAAATCGGTCCTATTTTTGAGTTTTGGGTCCATTTGTACTTTGTGATCAATTATTCTGGCTTTACTAGGGTGACCAGGCGTCCCAGTTTACCCGGGACAGTCCCAGTTTTGAGTCCTCTGTCCCATGTCGCTGTGAATTTATTTTCATTTGTCCCAGTTTTACACAACCTCTGTCCCAGTTGTCCCAGTTTTACACCAGTGCCATGTCCAAAGCAGCGTATTTACTTGATACTTCATGACGTCTAACCAAGACAAAAAATGGGAGGAAAAATGCAGAAAGAAAAATTACCAAAAAATATATATATAAAGAAAACACAGGGAAAATTATGGAAAAATGTGAGAATAAAGGAATAAAAATGCGAGAAAAATTATGAAAAGGAAGAATACAAAAGAATGATGAAAAATGGGAAAAAATGACCAAAAAAATTATAAAAAACCAAAAAATTGTGAGAAAGATTACAAAAAAACGGCAAAAAGGACAAAAAATGTTGAGAAAAATTATGAAAAAACATGAAAAACTAAAAAAGTGAGAAAAATTACCCCAAAAAAAATGTCCCAGTTTTTAATGTGAAAAATCTGGCTTTACTCTAGTCACTTTTACTGGTTTTGTGTAGAATAAGATGTGTTGTTTTCAATTATACTGTAGATAAAGCTTATTTTACAATCAACCAAGATTTTGTATCCATAAATTGTAGTACTCCACATGTGCAAAAAGCTCCCAGTAGTCACCTGTGTCATATCACAGTGCGCAATGTATTCCCCCGGTTTTCAAGTAGGTCCGCTCTTAGTATTTCTTTTCCCCAACAAGCAAAGCCATGAGGCCAAGTAC
>OMNZ01110610.1:19323-40019 GCA_900303255.1 Lesueurigobius sanzi
CTGTTGTGATGATTCTTGATTTTGTTCGAGGTAAACCTGTGTCAAATTGAACAAAGAAAAAGATCTTATCGCAATGGGGATCCAGTTTGAACCGTTCACCTTAAAGAGCCGTTCAAAAGAGCCGATTCGGTCACATCACTATTCATCATGTATGAAATCAAGTGCATGTGATTCTTGTATTGTTTTAGCTGTTCAATAAGTAACTTTGCCCTCAATTTGAGCAACTAGTTTCAAGAAGTCTGCCGATGGGGTAGGTTTTTTATGCTTAAATTAAGAAAAAGACATCTACAATAATCTTACTATACTTTTTAAATCTAATTCTGAGTGCGATTTGATCTTTTTCCTTAATTGAAAAAACTTACCACGTTGGCAGATTTCTAGATTTGTGCAGTGTGAATCATTACTTAAACCACAAATCTAGCAGTAGATCTCAGAAGATTCACTATTTCATTTCCAAAATCATGCAGCCCTACCCCATATACTGTCTTGTATCTGAAACTATAACTCTCCTGCTACAGTGCTGACAGACACACTGGGTTTTGACTGGCTACAGTGTATTGTGGCTGTTTATATATAGTCGACTTATACAGAACCGATATGTACATATTGTTCACACTTAATCATGGGCTGCGATGATGACACATTTACTTTTGGAGACGACAAATAGTCACCGAAGAAAATGAAGATTGTTTGAGCGAAGAGGCACCCGCTGCCCGCCTATCTTGGTTAATTAAAATACTGCAAGTCAAAAACGCTATCTGAGATTTTTTTTTTTTTGCAGCCCTTTCACTTTCATGTCCACACGATACAAGTTGTTCAAATCTCCACTCGAAAACGTCTTTTTTTTGGTCCTCGCACCCACAGTCTAACATCAAAGCACTTTTATGTGTGTCCATGTGGCT
This sequence comes from Lesueurigobius sanzi, assembly GCA_900303255.1. Classification (NCBI taxonomy): domain Eukaryota; kingdom Metazoa; phylum Chordata; class Actinopteri; order Gobiiformes; family Gobiidae; genus Lesueurigobius; species Lesueurigobius sanzi. The sequence goes on from OMNZ01110610.1 coordinate 20,226, forward strand.
GTATTATCAAAACCATTTCCCGGTTAGAAAGCTGGCAGAACAGACTATATGGCACATCTTACCCACATGAACACAAAAGGGGGGGGGGGGTAATTTCATGTTTCTAGTCTTTCTTTTGCGATGCAGTTCGTGGCCCTCAAAAGCTGATAAGATGTCCAATTATTTGGTAGGATAAAGACTGCACAAGTAGGCAGGCAAAGTGTACACTAGTATAGCATTGCGAGCCCTTTCGAACATGCCCCTGTGTTGTAACTGTCTTATCAACACAATGGACTTCGTTATTAAAATGAGCTCTTGGACTCTGTATTGTGCTTCAAGCAGATGGGATAAAAAGTAAAACAGTGAGTATACACAGGAGGAGTCTTTGGGATTGCTGTGGTCACAAATAGTGGGAGTAGCTCTACTTGTGATGGAGCTGAAGCAGGGGCAAAAAGCCGGAGCTGAGGATGTAGGGTTGGATTTGGGGAAAAGGGAGAATGTGGTAAACTTTGAGGAGAGATGAGCTTCTGGTGATGGGGGAAATAGCAGCTGCAGTACATATCTAAGGGACATCTACTGGAGCAGAACCTTCAGAGTAGAGGGAGAGGCGTCTGGAGTGGCACTTGGAGATATACAGGGTTTGATTGGGAGCCTGGGGGCCAGGGAGAACAAAGCCGATATCTCACTCACGGTAGAACACATATTCAGTGTAGCTGGTCCAGATCTTGTCGTCTGTCTGCTCGTGGGCGAAAGCGCAGGTCCCAGTGGAGTTACAAGCCACCATGTGGAAGCCTGCATCAGCCAACTTGTCAAAGGCCTGCTCCAGGAAGGTGAACTTTAGATAGTAGCGGGAAGTGTAGCGCTCAGGGGGGCGGTCAGGGTCCCGGCTCTCGTTCAGGGTTTCTCCAAACACCTCTTTTGCCAGAGAGGTTTTTCCACATACCATGATCCGGGCCACCCGCCGAAACTTTGCATCAGTGTGGCTGTCCCGGCTGAGAGTGTAGGAACCTCTGTAACCAATGGTGATGAACCCTGAGCGTTTACCATCCATGGCACTGGGCACGAGGCTGGAGCAGGCGGCAGCAGCTCCCAGAGAGCTTAAGGTACGAGTTGTGTCCATACCTGGGGACGCATCCTCAGGGTCACTCTGACAGCCTTCATCACCTAGAGAGTTCTGCTTACTGAGTTTAGGAGACAGGAGCTTGACCAGCTCTGGCAGGTTAAAAAACTCTGCCTCCCTTTGCAGGCGTCCACGCTCTGGGAAGTGATCAGGAAGCACCAGCTGCTGGTCTCTCATGTAGTCCAGAATGTACCGAAACAGAAAACCATCTCTGTCCACAAAAAAGCGGCCCTTGGTGTCCCGGGCCAGTCCTTTGGCTGATTTCTGAGTGAACATCTCCCAGAGCAGGGAATCTGGCACACTAGTGAGAGTTGAGTAGCGGGTTATATACACCTGACCACCAACATTGAGTTCTACAATCTCTGGGAAGGGCACTTCCTCTCCAGATATGCCACTATCTGGTAAAGCCATGGTGCACACCAGCTTTAAAAACTTTTGTCTTTAAATAGTTGAGCTTAAGCAGGTGGTCCTGATGCAGTGGAGCGAATGGTCACAGGAATCAGAACACAATTGCGCACAAAAAAGGTCTATAGACTCTACACGTCTAAGCAAGCAAAGGCGCAGTCTAATCTAACTACAGGACTGTCCCATAATAACTATATCATCGCGCGTAATTGCTCACGCAGCGACTGAAAACATAAATAGCTAGATGAAAAACTGTTGCAGCCTTCCACATCAGCTCTCTTGGATATGCGCGTACGTTTTGCACAACTGGTCATACCGCACTCTCTGTTCTAGATGTGCTCGCTCGTCCATGCACACACGGGATCAGGAGGTCCAACTTCAGTATTGCAATCCATAGTTTGACAGCGCAGACGGAGTCTTTGTGATGTAAAGCCACGAGACAAAGAGGATGTTCCAAATATAGTGCGATGTGAGCAGCGTGTGCATCAGTTTCTCCAGCGTCTCCATCACTCGCTTCTCAGATTTATACACGAGGTGCTTGATCTGCTACGTACCCGCGATGCGCTCTCGTGTCAGACTGTACTCTGCTGCTACGTAAACATACAGTAATATTCACCCTGACGAGCCACGCCCACCGCAGTGACGTACCGTGTGGTCCGGGGTCCAGTAACCTGTCTGTCAAATTAGCAAGCTTAAAACTTCCTGTTGAAAGTGCAATTGTATGTATTGTGTGTATTATATTCATTCAGTACATTCAGAGTTCGAGTGTGCGAAGTTGAGGAGGCTAATGCTTCTAAATAATCAGATCAATGTTGTGAAACAATAATATTACAAAAATAACTATATGTTGACTACTACTCTGCCAATGATGTTTATGTCATTATATTTCTGCGGGTTGCCTTTTAATAAACCTGATGTAGCCAATTCCATAAACTTGATACAGTCCAAGAGTAACAGTGACACCATGTGGACACACACAGCACTAAATCACATGTTCATGTTTGACACAGAAAGAGCCAATTAGCTTGTGTCCATCACTACACCTGCACCCTCCATGGACTGTTGATGCTATATTCTGACAAATGTTTTGAAAGATGGATACCTCAGGAAAATGTATGGAGGCGCCTTTGTATTGATCCTTGCATCCTCAGCAGGTTTACACTGACAGTTGCAGCAATAAGTGATGTACGAGTCAATCAGATGAATCAACAGAAATGAAAAGGCTGCAGTTTTATCTATCCCACCCAGATAATCTTTACCCCCCTAAGGCTGAGGCATCGTGTGTCATCCTTTCAACACTGTGAGAAGGCAAAGGTTATAAGGAGACAGTCACATAGTCTATTAGTATGTTTGAGATGATATTTGTCGTCTCGTCATTAACTATTCACAACTACTCATACAATGTCTAAATCAGTGGTGTCTAAAGTGGGGCCCAGGGGCCAAATTCGGACCCCCAGATGGTGCAAAAAAACTAATCTAAAAATACGTTTTGAGCAGGTAAATACATTTATCTGTCAAAGGAATAAATCTTTTTGCATTTAGAATAAATGAATAAATCTCTTGTACTAAAAAATGAGGAAATACATTCAATTTTTACTAAACAAAAATCTATTTCTATTGACCCACAAGTTACAATTACTTAAAATAAGGTGAAATATTCTCAAATCCAGAAATGTTCACTTATTAAGATGTAATTTTTTGCAGTGTCCATAGCACAGTTCTTAAAGGGTATTTAATCATAGAGCTGGTTAAATTTGATCTTTCATCATGCAAAAACTTTATTGCTTTGGCCCCTCGCTTTTCCATTTTGGCCCGTGTAAAATATTTTGGGCACCCCAGTCTAAATCGAAATGTTAGGTTTATGTTGAGCATAAAAAAAGACAATGTAAAAACATAATTGTTTATTTTGGTTTTCCCCACCAATAGTTTATCCACAATCAGACTGAAAAATGACTAAAGTACACGAAAGGGATTTATATATCACAACTGATGTCATTGAGACAGTATACTGTATGAGCATCATACTTTAAAGACAATGTCAATATGAAGACCACTGACTTTGAGGGGAATCCCATGTGTAGGACAGGGAAACTTGGGATTGAGGTGTGGGAAACATGTTAGTGAGCAGCACAAACAAAACACAAACTCATATCACTTAGCCATGTAACGAAACCATCAATTACAATTTAGTTAAGAACAAGTATGATCAGAAAGGATAATGTGCCCACTAAATGTAACACTCAACCTTCATCCAATCACTTTTTTTTTTTTACAGGGCAAATAAAAAATTTGGATCAATGCAACGCTGGAACTCAAAGGGAACATTTTTAAAGTGCTTTCTACAAACTTAAAACAGTCTCTGAGAGGGTGGTACAGGTGTGGGCGTTAAAAATCAAATGGTTTTCTGGTCACCATTGTTATCAGTGGATAACAAACAGATGTAAGGCATGATTCAATTTGAAAGAAAAGAGCACCTTTGTGTCACCAACATCACATATACTTACAGTGGCAGTCGGTTACATCATTTGCAAGTTTTAACAACCATCGGTCAAATTCATATATTACACCTAATGTGGATAATATAAATACTATGAACAAAATCTTTGTCAATTATGGTAGTAATAGGCTTTTGTCTGGAAATAGTGGTTGCTAAAGAGATATTTTTTAGAAATTCGTTGATCTTACAGGTGATTAGAGGATTTGGTTATAATATACTTCATATTACACATGATTCACTTTACTGAGATCTTAGTGCACATCCTTAATGATGTGCTGTTTTTTTTTAACATCACTTAAAACCCAAGTTATGAAGTTATGGATGGATCTGAAAGCATTGAAAGTTTTCGGTAATGCTGGTTAATAAAGTAGAAATACTAATTGGTACTATGGAGGTTCATGTCCTGTATTCTTTCCTCCTGCCGAAGTGACTATTGATGATTACAAAGCACTGCCATATGATACAGTCATCATCTTGCAGAATTTCAGCTGAGTGGGTATAAAAATATAGACATTTCAAACCCTGAATATATGTTCATATGTGATTTCTGCAACAACAAAAAACAATTGATACCTGTTCCACTCAAAACCAGCCTCTTCAGACAGCACCATCCCAGTCTAAAATGTGTTCTTGGATTACCAAGGGAACAAGGTGAACACCCATTACAACACAGAACGGCAATTATAGTTGTCGCCTTCATCAACAACGTACATGTCCATTTCTTAATACACTAAAATTACCTGTGCATGTGACACAGATTTAGGTGGAGTGTGTTTATAAACATATTACATTAACATCTCTTTATGATGCCTGGCTATGTGTTGGCTTTTCTCTGAAGGCCTGCGAAAGCCCTTCGTGCAGTAGTCGCAGCGATGTGGGTAGTCCTTGGTGTGAATGGAGATGACATGGCGTTTGAAGCCTGAAGCGTCCGTACTGTTATACTCGCAATACTGGCACTGATAAACCTTTCTACCACTGTGCGTCTTCATGTGCTTCTTCAGCTCAGCTGGCTGCCGGAAACCTCGCCGGCAACGCTTGCATTTAAAGGGGAGGTCCTTTGTGTGCAAGGACAAAATATGGCGGCTAAGGGTGAAGGTGTCGGGGGCGTTAAAATTACAATGGCGGCACTGATGCAGCTTGTTGCCTTTGTGAGTCTCTGCATGTTTCTTTAATTCTGACGGCCTGTGAAACCCTTTCTCACACACGTCGCACTGATGGGGAAAGTCCTTGGTGTGAACAGAGATTATGTGTCGTTTCAGGTCACTAGAGTTGGTGCTTTTGTGCTCACAGTGGGGGCACTGATGTGTTTTGTGCCCTTGCACCATCTCTATGTGGCGCTGCAGCTCTCGAGCATCAGCATAAGCCTGTGGGCAATGGCTGCACTTGAAGGGCAGGTCTGCTCCATGCTTGCTCTTGATGTGAGTCTTTAGGTTGGACTGATCTGCACAGCGGAACTCACAGTGCGTGCACTGGTACGGCTTCTCGCCTGTGTGCGTCCGCATGTGTTTCTTCAGCTCTGACGGGTGGCGAAAGCCTTTGGCACACTCCACACAAACATGTGCAAAGTTTTTACTGTGCACTGCAAGCAGGTGGCGGTTAAGAAGGCCCTGTTCAGCAGTTTCATACTCGCAGTATTTGCAGTGATGCAGTTTAGGCTCCCGGTCCTTAACAATGAGCTTGTCTGAGCCCAGCGGACTGGACTCATGGAAACGGCGAGCGTACTCTGTGTATTCAGGAGAGCGCTCATTGTGGCTCAGTAGCTTGTGACTCTCCAGGTGATTGTGGAAACTGATTTTCTTGTTGGTTGTAAAGTCACAGTCTGTACACTGATACTTCTTTTTCAGTAGATGGTCAGGGTGGTTTTTCATGTGACATTTGAGGAAGCCTCGAGAACGGAATTTCTTTCCACAAATGTAGCAAGGGTAAACAGTCAAAGGCATCCCATCGGGTCCAATAATAACAGCTATAAAATACAAATTTTAAAAGAGTGATTATGAAGAGGCAACCAAAATTCCCCAAAGAACATGAAGGTTTGCATTACTGGGATTTTGGCATCATGACTTTTAAAACTATGGTGAAAGAAAAGTACATGTTGCATACCTGTCTGACTTTGGCGCGCGTCTCCTTTCTTCTTTTTCTTGGGTTTGGGTTTAAGGACTCTATTAGTATTAAGCCCCTCTCGGATTTGTAGGAAAGGTGTAGCTGTCCCATTTTTAACCTGATCAATGGTATTCGCTGTAAAGGTAATAAAAATGTATTATTCCCCCAAGAATATCAGAAGAAGAAATACTGTGATTACATACTTATGTCATCTTCATCATCATCGTCACTGTCATCCTCATCTTCCTCTTCCTCTTTTTTTGGTGGATTCTTTACAGCCATATATACCATCTTGTCTCGGCCGACTCCTAATCGGCCTGATGACGCCGCCTCCAGGTCAGGATGACCATTGTGATAATCATCCTCAGTTATCACCTCGGTTCCACCTTAAAAATGTATTTACAGTTACAAAACCAAAGCACAATCAAGTCATCTGGTACTTGTTGCATTATTAACATGAAGTCCCTCACCTAAATCATCATCAGCCTCAGCTTTAAAAATATAGACTTTGATGACCTCTGAGCCATCTTCGTCTTTTGATTCTTTGTCCTCCATGACTTCAGTGCTGATTTCAAGAGGAGTGTCACCGATGTCCAGCTTTTCTCCCACCTCATCCACTGAAACAGGTGTCAAAATAACATTATATAAATTTAAAGAAAACATAACATTTAGATGTTAGAATCCAACATACAAGATATCATGAGGTAATCCTCAGAGCTGCTTTGCGCATCATCTTCCTCATCGGTCTGCAGAGGAACATCTGTAGTTTGTAACTGTTCATGGATAATGGTTTCAGCGTTGGCCTCTGTTACCATCAATCCCTCAGACACCAGCTGGTGGTCCAAAGTGTTGTCCTGGTGATCTGAAAGAAGTTCTGCCACAAAGACCTGGTCTGGCATGTCGTCATGGTGGGTCGTGTCCTGAATGAGGTCTGAAGTTAAGACATGGTGGTGATGCGAGTCCAGAGCCTCCTCAATTGCCACTTCTGTCCCGAGGATATTGTCAGGCATGATTACACTATGCTCAGGTTGCACCATGTCCTCATGACTTTCCACTCCTTGTGATTGCAGGTCTTCCACATCAACCTCCAGGCTCTCCACTACCTCTGCCTCCAGCCCCTCCACCTCCACCTCTTCCTCCAGCCCCTCCACCACATGTGCCTCCAGGCCGTCCACATCTACTTCAGTGTCCAGGCCTTCCACTACATGAGCTTCAAGTCCTTCCACTTCCACCTCTCCCTCCAGGCCATCAACAACCTGTGCCTCCAGCTCCACCACCTGAGTCTGCAGTTCATCTACATCAGAGTGTAAGCCCTCCACTACTTCTGCCTCCAGTCCTTCAACCACTTGCGTCTCCAAACCTTCCACCTCAAGACCATGCTCCAGGAGGATGCCCTCGTCGGTCATGACATCAGAGAGAAGCATACCCTCGGGCACCGACACAACAATGTGCTCACCATCAATGTGGGCGAGACCCCCCATTCCCGCAACTGGAATAAAAACATTGATAAAATAGTCATTATTGGTTGTAAGTGTTATGATTTGCAAAAGTAATTTTACTTATTACACAAATAGATTAAAGTAAATAAAATTAAATTAAATGAATGATTCTGGAGAAGTTTTGCGTTAACCCCTTGATGTCACTTTACTTAGTTTAGTATAAACAATGTTTACAAACAATTTATTACATAACCTACCAAAGTCTTGCATGATCATAGTATGGGGCATCTTTAATTCTTGTGTGTGCAACTCCAACACGCCTCCTCCTTGGTCCATGTTTTGTTCAGAAGAGACTAAAATAAGACACTAGTTAGAATTTTACATAAACACTATCTACAAGACATGTTACATAATATTAACATACCTTCACATTTGACCTGTTCCTCAGAAGCAGCAGGGTTTTGATCACTTTCCCCCCATCAAGCAAATTACACCTTGCTTCTGGGAAACAAAACAGATTACTGTCACTGTTGGATTTTGACACACAAGATTTTCATCACTAATTTGGTTACGTTATAAGTAGTTCTTCTGAATAACAAGTTGAGCAAATGACCGCTGTAAATTCTCATAGGAAGGAAGCCCATTAGAGTTGTTGACAGTTGGCTGGCTCCATCCATTGCTTTATAGGAGTACTACAGGGAAGCCGTCAGACATATAGCTGAGCACCTGGAGGTAGTTGGTCTTGATGGCTTGTGCATGTACAAGAAAGCCCTGATATTTTCCTGAAAGGCACGTTCAGGAGCTGTTCACCAATGGTGCTTACTAGCAATTGTAATGGAGCAAAACGCAGTTGCGAATTTGACTGGTTAGAAAGCTCACAGGTAACATCTGCATTGGTCGTACTAGGTGGCAATTTGGTTTACATGCATACTGGATCAAATATCACACGAAATTGACTTTAACCATAACAAACGACACGCCATACGCATATGACAAAATCACAGACTGCTTTATGGTTGCCAAACAAAGTACCGCAGACATTATGCAATGCATAGTGCAGCTAACGCCCTCCACCCACAAAAGCTAACTAGCACCGAGCTAATATGTTTCTCGGCGCCATTTTGTTTTAGCAAACCTGCTATAGCACACTACGCAAAATCCATAATTTCCCATTGAAAACGAGCAACTTAAGAACATACAGTCATAAAAACGCAAATGCATACTGACAGTTTATTGAACGCAGCACTCGCCAAGCTTCGGACAAAATGCCGCGATTGAATCAGCTAGCTAGCATGCTAAGCTATCTGCAGCTGCTGTGCCGCATTATCTTCCATGTTGTTTTTCCAAGAAGGCTGAAAGAGGCCCGCTACGGCCGACTGGGCCCTTGTGTCTTATTCAACATGCTTCTCTGATAGATCTGGAATATTTTTACCTGAGAGTATCGTCTTCTGATTATATCGGTGTTATTCTTTCTTCTTGGTATTGTCGGTGATTGTTTTGGTTTATTTTTCACGGTAAGCTAAGTGCGGCCTGCAGTTTTGGATCCCCGGGCGCTCTTTGCTAGGCCTCGGCCAATCAGCTTGCGTCCCAAAGCAGAGGGAGGGCGGGGGAGACAATGCGTGGCCTCGTTTACCGCTGATCCCTTACTATTTGCGTCATGCATAAGAGAGCAGAATTACATTATCTGTCCTATGCAGTATTCATATGTATAATAAGTCACTTTTGGGTGCAAACAAAACCGAAAAGGTTATTTTCGCATTTGTGGCCATTATAGGTTCTCATGCACTCTTTAGTGGTATGAAGGCCTGTAGGCCATGTTGTCATAAGGGGGTGTAGCCAGTAAAGGCTATATCCGGTAGATAGAATTGCTTTCACTTTTGATGGCCGGAGTGGAGGGGCGTGGTGTTACTGCGCAGGATTGGAAAACAAGTCTCAATTAATAATTTAATTGAATTTCTCACACACAAATAATTTCAAGGTAAACTTTATTAGCCCTACTCATCACAGTAGCTGATTAGAGGCACACTGTTAGAGAGTGCATAGCTATGTAAGGCAAAGGGCCTTTACTCTTTTGTACAGTTACATCAAAAAGTGTAAGCCTTCACTTTGATCTCATAATTACAGTAAACCTTTAATAATTACAATAGAGATCCTGAAACCTAGCTTTCACTTACTCAGACCTGCACCTTGGCACAAATCATAGAATCATAGGCTATGTAATAAATAAGGGCAGTGTGGTTTACATCACATACTTCTGACTATTTTTTCACAATAGGCATTTGAAACAAAAATCACACGTACAGCATGGGAAATGTGAAGATTTGTCAAAACATCCACATGATGCAAGTTAAAGGGAAGAGAAGTGAAGCATGCAACAACCAGCACCTTCAAGTAGGAAGTTACACAGAAGAAAAAATAAAAAATGTCAACTTCATTTTTAAATCAACTTCATCATTGCAAGTAGTAATAACATACAATTAAGTTTTTCTTAAAAAACAAAACAAAAAGAGCAAATACTTCCTGTGGAAGCTTGCGATTGGTCCTTAACAATGTGCCTAAGTATACAAAATGTCTTTGAGGGTTTGACAATGTTTCATGCGTAAATCCAGTGCTCCAGTTTGAGACGGGGGACCAAAATGGATTTAACAGCAAAGTTTGACACATGTTCTGGAGATTACACTGAAGCTATAGAATATCCTTCACCAGTACAAATTCAATAGCAGCCATCTTTCCACGCTTCATCAGTCATTTTAGTCATACCCAAAGACCTATTAAAACCAAATAAAAGTCAGTTACCAATCAGAAGCCATATTTTATCCAATAACCTCACTGCAAAGTTATACTTTACCTCCTGGGGGTTTGTGATAGTTTACTTCTTGAGGATGCTGATGGTGTATTCTGTCCTCGACCCAAACCAGTCCTGGTTGTTCCTATGGAGGCTCTCCCAGGTATGTAGGGTCCACCATTTCCACAACATGGGGACTGCACTCTGCGCCCCCCTCCAGTAGGTGGACCTTGGATTACAGGTAAACCTCTTGATATGTGGTTGCCAGAGACAGGACCTACGGCTTTAACAGGGGTTCGCAGGGAAAGAGGAGACTGACCATTGCTGCGAATTCGACTATTTGTCATACCTGTGGAAAAAGAAAGGAGTGTAATTACAATCTAAACTAATTTACTTATGAACAGAACAAGCTTTGATTAAAACATTGTAATGAGAACCAAACCCTGTAAAATGTAGTATACTTACCTATTCTCTATCTTTTCTAATTGTAACAAAAAAAATCTCAAATAAAATTATGTGCATTATGCACATGAAATTAGGCATTAAGGCATCATGCAGTGGAAAAACAGGATAGGTACAGGATAAAACCACAGCGGCTTTTATCACAACAGGTTTAGGTGATGTGGGAAGGGTTACCTGTGGAGGGGGGATTGGTCAGGTGGGACATGCGACTGCTGGAGCTCTGGAGGTTAGCCTCCATGCTACGACTGTTCCTGACTGCCTCCAGTGACCGCAGACTAGTGCGGGGAGCCAAATTAGGCATGCTGTGCCTTAACTCTTCTGAAACCACATTACACAACAATGTTGTTCATTGTAATGTGTCTGACACACAGGATGCCTAACCCTACATCTTTATAACTTACCCTCACTTTTGGCAAATTTGATCAGCTCAGCACTTGGGCCCTGAAGAGACCGTCTGGGTGTTCTTGTGCGTGCAGCGCTGAGGCGGACACTGTATTCTTGGCTGTGGTTAGAAGTGGAGGGTGACTGGCATCGCGGGGAACCTAAGGGTGAAGGGGTAAAGCGATGTCGCCGTGGAGGCAAAGAGCAGAATTCATCTTCATCTTCTAAACTGTAACTGTCAAACTCCTGGTCACTGTAGTTGCCACATCTGCGCAGAGACTGCAGAGATGCTGTGGAGCTGCGACGTGATGCAGAGGTTGAGCTGGATGCATAGTCTTGCCTTAAACCTGACAAAATATATATTTTTTAATAGATTTAATTTACTAACATGATGCACGGTTTAAACTCTAAAGCAATATAATAATATTGAATGTACCATTCTATTACACATTTGTTACCATGGCACTTTTGTTATGTAAAATGTGCACTCACTCTCTTCTTGAAGCCGAGCCATGATCTGAACATCGGTGAGGTCCTGTAGCTTATAGCCCATAGATATTGAGTCATCTGATGTGCTGAGCTCACTGTCAATAGAGGACTGTGAGCTTAAAGCAGAGTGCATGCTTGTTCCTGTCAACACATAAATATGCACAATGCGTTGTAATATGTAACAATTGACAAAGGTGAAAATCTAGTATCTTTAGTTTTAGAAATTTGAATGAATTACAATATGATGATGTAATAATAGTACCTGCATAATAACCCTTAAGAGGGACCCATGCCCCATGTCTTTGACAGAGCCCCTCACAAAAACCAGTTACAAATTGAGCGAATCAAGTGACTAACCAGAGTGTTAAGTTTAGCTTGCAGTATTGATTATTCTCATCCAAAATGTTCACATGTGACTTTATGCTCAAGGAGTAAAGTTTTATGTGTTAAGCAAAATATAAAACCATGCAAAAACTATCAGCACTCCCCGAGGACACCCAAATGCACTAAAGTGCACACACACAGGCACACATCAAGTGACCTACATTTTTACAATGGTTGCTGTTCTCACACATGTAAAGACTCGGCAAAGAAGCAGTGTGTTAATGTCATGCCCTACCTGAATTGCCACTGGTTAGTAGGGATTTGTTAGTTGATTTGTGGTACCCAGGAGAGATCAGGCCTGATCCTGCAGAGCCTGTCTCTGCTGAAGGGCTGCTGTACATGCTTCTCCATCGAGTGGCTGCAGGAACAACCAAGAATCGTTAGTAAAAGGAATTTAAAATTAAAACAACAACATGGTCAATAAAACATCTACATTTAAATACTTTTGATTAAAGATATAACCTGCATTAGTAAATAGTTTCCAGGCCTGCTGCCACTGGAGCATTGACCTGGGGGAAGGTAATCCAACCCAGTTCATGACTTCATGTTGTTACTGAACCCTGGTGTGAATATCTTTGTTCAAGTAAATGGAGTGCAGGAAACAGCCGTCAGGAGCATTTTCAAGCAAACATCATTTGTTGATGAAAAGGCAGATTGCATTTATACAATCTGCAGGTCTTTGCTCCTTGGAACAGTCAGGATATATAATGAATATTGTTGACTAATCACATATCATTGTTATCCTCACTGCTGCGTACGTCAGTATTCATAAGCAGGCAATGATCATACACTGTAGACACCTAATATTATTGCTGTCCAAGGACTGTATAATTTATATAAATGTCTTTGTTTGCGTTGAACATTGGGTGTGGTGGGATCAAGCCATTCATTATTTAGACATGTGTACTACCAGTATTACTAAAGTTCAACATTTTTTTTGCTCTTTTTTGTAAAGCCCAAAGTACATCTTACATTGGTCCAAGCGGGTGATGAGAGTCCGACATGCCACTTCAGTATCTGGGCTCCGATGGTCAAGGACTTGCCGACACCACTTTAACGGAGACTCTGGGCCAGCCACCTGTTTTTTTGGAGACACGTACAACCTGAAAAGACAAGAAAAACACACACAAACAGTGTATCATTGGTTTGACAAATCATCAGTTTATTTTATGTCAATACACTCACTACATATGACAACACAGGAATTATTTGCATCACATACTCAAAAGACGCAGCTTAGTTTTGAACCAATCAACTACAAATCATCCTCTCTATTGGGCAAACACAAAAGAGGGCATTTCCCACTAGAATGAGAAACAATGCACATAGCAATATTCAGGTCACACATGCAGCCAAAGCTTCACTGAAGGAGAGTGAGAACTATGCCTTTTACACATCCAATTTGTGTTTGATCTTATACTATTAAAGATTATTTAGGAATAATGGGTTAACAATTCAAGTTATAGAAGAATATGCATGTACTGTTTAGACCTTTATTTAAACCAAACCCACCCATAATACATCATACAAACTCTTATAAATAATAAATTGAAAGACCGAAGTGTACTTCTGTATAAATAACTTGAGTAGATTTGTTAAAGTACAGCTGAGATTATGGAGCTGCCACTAGTTTAAGGATTTGTGGGGGCCCCCCGAGATCACATGCTGCTCAATCCCCAACACTGGTCTGTCCATGTGGCAGCGGAACCAGTACAGGGCAGATCAGATTATAGTCTGGTGCGGATTACTAGATGTTTTGTCTATGATAACCACAAACACCACATATGGTACGGCTAATGATGCAAGACTGAAATTAAGATGCGAGTAATGCAAAAATGCACATACACAGCTAAAGGATCAGTAATTAGCTAGCCTTCTATGGCGACTTGATGATTATACATTTTTAATAGGAATATTGTTCATAAACTTCTTGGAGCTGTGATGTAAAAAAAAAAAAAATTAAAATAGGGACAAGTAATTAATTAGACAAATACATGCTTAAAACAGCCCCCTTTCTTCACATCTTTTAAATGCAGACTGGTCTCACACTAAATTATTTAAAACACCTGGTGAGTGAAACCGGCCAAACCGGTAAAAGACAGATCAAGTTTGTTGTTCTTTTCAGGTGAGAGCCCAGAGTCAAATATGGAAAAAAAAACAACTGAAATTTCTACTTCATAGCACACACACATGTGAAGGCATTTGAAATATATCAAGCTTGTCAAGTCACTCCACCACCCTTTGTGCTTATAATATATTTCCATACATTTGAAAGCTCAACATGCCACACAATGGAGGATTACTGTGAAAGTAAGTATTTAATTTAGTCAGGGAAAAAAAACATTGTGCAGCGTCACTTTGTACTCATTGCCCTGTGGGGAAAAACAGCACTTTATGCTCCAGTTTACTAATCTTAAAACAGTTACTCATAGCTCATCTGCTGGGGTTGTCTACATAGTGTGACCAAATGGTAATGCGTTTCTGAAGCCAACTAATTCTAATGTGAGGACAAATATTTTAAAAGGTCAATGGGCAGGTCAGCTAAAAACAAAATAATGCAAGAGATAATAGACCTACCAGCTGTCCTCCTCTTCCACATCTGCAGACTCATCCTCCAAGTCCAACACATCCACCTCATCCAGTGCAGTTTGGTCCACTCCTGAATCGCTTTCGGCTAGTGTTTCTGAATCATAGCTCTCCTGAGACGGGCTGTCTGGGGTCTCGCTCTGCCCATGTCTGACCAGACCACTGCAACTTAATGTCAAGAAGCCACTGCAGGGTCCTGTGTCCTCTTCCTCATCATCCTCCTCGTCGATTGGGCTCACCACAGGCAGGGGTGACATCTCCTCACCGCTGCTGCTCTCCTGAGGAGGTGATAGGGCAAAGTCTCTGTTCAGCTTGGTCCCTCGGCTGCGTAGCGTCTCATTCTGGACTTCCAACCTGCGGACCAGTTCTTGCAGCTTTCGGACCTCCTCCAGCTCCACCCCTGCCAGGTCCTGACCCTCCACCTCAGCTTCTTTGCAGCTGGACTCGGGAATGTCCAGGAGGCTTGATGCACTGCCATTGTGAGGTTGGGGAACAATGTTGGCACTGTCCGGGACCACCATGCTTTTTTGCTGCATAAAAGATGTAACAAAACGTCACAAACATGCATACGTGTTGGGACAATACAAGAGCAAACCCTTCCGCCTATAAGTAAATAGTATCACCACAAAGCAAAGAGGCATGGATGGAACTATAATACAATATTACAATAGGCATATTATTCTGCAACCTCTAGAGGTATTGTTTTCAATGCTTGTCAAGGAGTCTACATACAGTTCATGTTCTGTTTGCTTAAATACGCACAGGTGCAAACTCCAACACAACACGGATGTTCAAGTTTACCCGAGACAGTCCCAGTTCTGAGCCCTCTGTCCCATGTCCCTGTGGATATAAACCATTGATTTGTCCCAGTTTCACACAACCTCTCTCCCAGTGTTCCGGGTTTGCACCAGTGCCAAGCAGCATTTTTTACCTGAAACTATATGATTTTTAGTCATGTGTTGTTTTTTTCCAGTATAGCAACACATTACAAAGCTCAAAAATTCCATGCCATTTAATTTACATTGGACTTTTACAAAAAAAAAAAGTTTGATCATTCAAAGTGTGGGTGTGTGATATAGTCCCCCCAAAAAGTTTCATTGTGTCCCAGTTTTGAATGTATATTGCGTACACATATCATTCTTTTGAAAAGTCACCCTATGTAGAACACGTAAAAGTAATACTAGCATCTGAGCGAGGCTTTAACATAGTTTAATTTGGAAATTGGATCTATGCAGCATTGTAAACTAAGTGTGCACCCCACAAATGGCATTCAATACATTTTAACTTGCATCCTAGAAAAAACATTGATGATGATGGTACCAGAGAAGAGCTGTGTTGATCCCTCAGTAGCAGATGCCTCCTCCTGCCCGCCACTCGGGTCTCAAACTCCGTTCCGCTGTAGCGACTGCATGAATGAACCACAGCATGCACCTCGATCTGTCCACCGCGATGCGATGATTGTCTATACAGCAATGTCCTTCTTTATATATGGCTAATGCATGGCTGCAGATGGTCGATGTTTTGCGGGCATCGTTCATTGAGCGGCTCACAGCTAACTAGCTTGTGTAGAGTTTAGTTAGCCCAGTAAACAGAAAACCTGCAGTAGCTCTGGCTCCTCCTCCCGCAGCGTTTCCTGTTGTGCATCTCCCCCGTGTGGACATATGATGGTATTACCACTTTGTAAAATAGACTTCTTGATAAGGTAAGACAAGATAGTTCTTTATTGATCTCACAATGGAGAAATGTACTTGTTACAACAGCTCTGAGGACAGGGTCACACAGGGGGGTGCAAAAATTCAGGAAATGTGCCATCAGGAAGAAAAAAGGTTTGCAAACAGTAGTAATAATACTGGAACAGGATTTTTTTTTTTTTTTTTTTAAGCAAAATTTTAAAAAGGCTAATAACGATAGAAATAAAATAAGTGTCTCTTAGCATTCATCAATAAAAAAAAACCTGCATAACCACTAGATGTCACTATTGCTCATGTAAAGGCCGTATTGGACAAATTCGAACAAATTACAGCAACGAATTCAATGTAGTCTATATTTTATTTGATCTGTTTATTTCTGGACAGAGCACAAACCCCTGAACAAACTGATCTTCACCGTTTCAATCTGCTGTGCTGACAGAATCACTGAGGTGCACTTATGCCAATAGGCCCATGGCTATTTGGGGAAGTTGCAGTTATATCTTTCATTTCACACCCCATCCGCATAAAGTCATGTTGCGGCATGCTGGGTCTGTGCATGTTTTAACAGACCCCAGGGAAAAGACTGCGAGAGCATACTAGTTAAATTTGTAAAATCAAGAATGTGGTTTCCCATGCTGTTGCATTCATCCAAAAACTACATGTAGAGTAGTTTTGGATGTGGGAAAGCTCAGTACGTTTGCATACTAATTTTTGCTATAGTTTACCCAAGATTACCCCCCTAGGGTAGTCCTGAGAACTCACAAAAAAGTGTTGTTATACAATTTAGGAGGCCTACTGGTGCTGATGAAGTAAAGGCAACTAAAGCAGATTTTTTTTTAACTCTACTTTTTAGTGAGTCATGTTTTGTTTTTTTAAGCTAAATTTAAAAAGTACATTCTTTTATGCAAGTGGACAAATCTTGATTTAGACAGCGGAGTTTGACTTGGTGGATATCTGAGGTTTCCTATTTAGTTATGACTTTAAAATGTGTTGGTACAAATGAAATGGTTTGCAGGCCCTATAGCAGCCTTTATCTGTTGAACTGTGGAAGTTAGATGTTTAAAGCACATTGAAATTACATGTGTAATAAGAACAAGGCAGTTGTTAATGATTTTATTAAAACAAAAATTGTTTGTGACATGTAGGACATCAGAATGGCACAATTTTATGTTGGGCATATAATACAATTTAGACTTTGCATCAATTGAATGAGTGGCATTTGTAATGAACATTGCAAAAACATAATAAAATATGGTTATTTTACAGACAAATCTTTTGTGATTTCTGTTCTGTACGAAACACAATTTTATAACAATGGCTTGATAACATAAAATAGGCAGAAAAAGCACATTAAGGACAGGCGTTGAAAGAGCCGGTGACATCGGGCCCCTGGAGAGGTGGAGCAATCATTGTTTTTTTTCCCTCGTCCTTTTCTTCGTCAATATCTGGCATTGAGAAAGAGGTACATTACTTATTGCCATTAACTATTCATCACTGCTTACTTTTAAATAAATAAATTATATATGTACACGTCTGAAGAAAATAACCCAAATTGCCTGAATCTGAACCTATTGTCACATTCACGATTCATGATGAAAGCGAAATCAAAGCTTTAAAATGACAAGGGCTTGTTCTGTTTCCAACTTATGAATACATGGGGTAGTGTGTTGTATTGTGTAGAGGGAGTGGAGTTCAGTAGTCAAACAAAGATACTATTAAACAGAACGGGACATTGCTGGGTGTGTTCCTGTAGTTAATATGTAATGTGATGTTTGCTGTGGCAGTAAAGGGCTACTGTAATGCTCTCATGCTCCTACCTTTCTGTGTAGGTAGAGGGTTTTTTTCCTTTGTTTTTGTTTTTCTTAGTTTTGACTGGTCAAAGTTTTCCAGTTCTCTGCGTTTCTCTTTGTCATCCATGGCCAATGTTTTCTGAAACAACAAAAATGCAACCAAAAAAATAATCAATTTTACAATCATACTAATTTCATGATTTGCGTTTTTCAGAGTTAAGATGGTGTCTGTGCTGCATGTTCATACAGGTTCATGCAGACTTGACCACACCTCAAAAACCAACAGTAGAACAATCTTTCAAGATATGAGCTATCCCAAAACCACCATATCTGTACTGTCTCAGATTTCATTTTAAAATTATTTAGCCTACAATTAAAATATAAGAACACAAACATAAACAATTTATGCCTAAAGAATGAAAGTATTGGATAGACATCAGTTCAATACAGTTTTAGTCACTAGACCTAGGTAATGATTAAGATAAGATAGTTCTTTATTGACCTCACAATGGAGAAATTCAATGTGAGAGCTGTTGTAACAGGAAAAAAAGTTTGCAAACAGTAGTAATAATACTGGAATAGGATAATAAACTAAATTTATAAAGCTAATACTGATCAAATAAATATTGTCACTCTGTAACCTAATATGCATGGGCCTACCTTTGCATTGGAAGGTGCATGAAATAAATACCACAGACGTGTCCATACATGTGTTTAGAATCCACACCCCAATACACATCACTAATACAGGCTTCAAAGCTTTATGTTTTGTCTAACCTTATGCCTCGAGTTGAAAAGAAAAGCAATCATGTAAAAATATATGCAAGAAGTTGAAGGAAGAAGAGGCAGATAGATGAGCTATAATTACCTAGGTCTGCAGCGGTGCGAGGATGGATAGTCCTGTCCAGGTGAGGAATGTGATGCACTGTTCAGGCGAATCCTTGGCTTTAAATACAGACAACACGCCCCTGAGTTGCACCATCACTGTGGCCCTCACTCCCATTGGCTGTGGGAGTCAAGTGGAAATCACTTCATTGGAGAAGATATTTGCACAAATGTTGCAATGTACAATAGATGATAGTTGGACCCCGTTCCAAGAGTTACTTCATTAATGCCATGCAATAAAAAAAAAAAAAATCTAGTCTAAACAAGCACAAGCCACTGACATTTCAAAATGTCCCGGGTGCAGCTGATGGAAACTCAAGTTAAAGGTAGCGTCATCTTGTGGACAGATTAAACATTATTGTGAAAATCTTTTATTTTTGGATAGCTACATGAATTGTATGTCACAATTATTAATAACATTTACAGGCTATCTATTGTACATACATCATTTGAATCTTTTACAGCAATGAATCTAATCTGATAACAGTACATGTTCTGTAAATCTGAATACAGTGAGATGTTGTACATGGCACAACATTATGAAACTAAAAAGTTTGTATATGACAAACTCAACCAGCATTTGATCTGTGGCTAAAAATGAGTAAAGCTGCCCACACACTACAGGATTTACAGACCACACTCACAGACATGAGGACACACACACACACACACACACACACACACACACACACACACACACACACACACACACACACACACACACACACACACACACAGAGGGCTGGTGTCATTACCTTCGGTGCGTATGGTGAATGGGGAGTCCCCCAGTCTCTTGGCTGA